>OZ014444.1:9906031-10162370 GCA_963966035.1 Acleris laterana | reverse complement strand
AACTGATTCAGTATTGGCATATACAATTTGGGGCTACGTCATCCGCAATGGATGTCTTATCTTAATATTGACGATAAAAGTTAATTACGATCACATTTAACTGTGAGATCGCACTACGTGACTGATAAACTGAAGTTTCCTTTCAGTGAGAAACAAAAGTTCGCCCATTCAATGCAGGAATAAAACCATTAGTCTGTGTCAATAGAAATTGGAAAAGATGTAAACAAATTTTAAAACACAACCTCAAATACTCATCACATGTGTTTTATAACAAAGTATAAATCATTGCCAAAACCTCCCTCGATCTTTAAAAGTATCTATGTGATTATCGAGTACAAAATACAAAAAAATATAAATATAATTTATTGCACGACTATAAATAGGAACATAAGGTAAGAATAATAATGTTTATTTGATTCGTTTGTTATTTACATTTTTTCCAATTTCAATTGACGCAGACTATACCGTACCGTACCGTTGATACCGTATTTACTTACACTCTACTTAAATATTACCAATAACATGGAATTATTGATCATCGGAACCCCTTCGTTTCTAAAATCTGGTACGAGCTTTCTCATAAAAAAAAACGAGAACACCACAAACAACAAACTTCTATAACCATATGTAACACTTTTTATATCAATAATAAATAAAAAAATAATAAAAAAATGTGACAGAAAACAAATCAGGAGTAAAATTGTATAACATTTTAGTCCTTACTCACTTCTCTTAAGCTCAAACTTAATAGGTAGCATTAAGCATTTGTTGGTAATACCACGTAATACCAACCTGACTTGGTACCTACCCATAGTATCAAGGGGTCGGGTTTAAGCACGCGGTTAAAATGCACGCGAGCGCAAGTGGAGAAAGTATATGCGCCCTGCCTATTACGAGCTTTCTTCCGATTGAACCGGTTCAATTGATTTTTTCTTCCAAATATTCGTATCGCAACCTTACTTTACGACTTTCTTAGCACTCTGCCAATTCTTTTAATCCCTGAGAAAAAGAGGGGTGTTTTGTGTATTGTATCTGTGTATCGGTTTTTTTTTCAAGAAAGCGTGAAAATAGCTTGAGCCATTTTGGAGATATCAGCTCTAAAAGAAGGGGTCGCCATTATTTCGGGCCATTATACTGGGTTTTTATGAGATATTCAAAACTTGAAAAAAATACATGTTAAATTTGAATAATGCTGACTAACGCTGTTATGCTCTCGCTGTACAGTTAAGGTTGTTACTCACTAAAGCCACACCTAAGCATCATCTGCTCGGCTGCTTATTTGCGAACGGCAAGTTAGTATAATTACGCACGATTACCGAGATTATTACATGTCCGCGGTCGCAGTTCATTAAACTAATACGCATTTATACCGGGTGCGTAGGAGGCTAGCTAGATTGCGATTGCTTTTATAACTGAAACCAAAACGAAAAAAAAAAGTCGTGCTAGACGTACAAGACGAGAGCATTAGAGCAGTCCTCAAATATTGTAATAAACTCAAACCTTTTTGTAACTCGTTTTGTTATTTATTACGTGCAAAAGCATGAATGAAAGTTACATTTATTATTCGAATATTACTTTCTTAACTCGTATCAGCTTTTACCAACATGAGAAATCTGGAAACAACATAGCCTGAGCATTTGACGTATGAGATCCTAATTATTTAATAAACGATGGTTCAATAAAACCTTAGCAAAATACGTCTGTTAGTATTAAACCCTATAATAAAATAAAATCGATGAAACGTTCGTTTACCTTACATAGGATTCTTCACTTTAATATGGAGCTATGTTCAAATATTACAATAAAAAAATACAACTTAAGCAGAACATCTACTGACATGGAATATACAGTATACCTACCTCAGTATTTTGGCTTCGTTGTGTTATCATCCGATAAGCTGTTTGCGACAATTTTACATTATTTTATGTTTGACCCGTTGACGGGAAGATATATTTATAAATAGTGGGAAATAAACGGTGTTTTGTATAAACAACTGGTTGGCATGTGTATTACATACTCAGTCATTTTTATTTGTTTCTAAGTTTTGCCATTGCTATTTCAGTAAGTACTAACTTCCATATGTCCATAAACAAATGGTGTCGAATTTCACTTTGCAACAAAAAACGCAGCTCGTCAAGATCGTATGTGTATTATTAAATATAAAGTAATGCCGAAATTTCCTTTCATTATTGGAGTGGTTTCGATTTTTGGCAATCGGTAATTCGTGTCTCGGCCGGCTTTGTGCCTACTTCCTCGTTCCCCAGCTGGCGGAGAGAAACCGACCGCACCTTGTCATTACTAAAAAGTGGATAGGTGGAGAGATCGTCATTTACATTTGGTCCTTTGTGGAGTTTTTTAAGGGGGAGGTTCGGGGGCGCACCACGCTATTACGCATGCGCCGCGCACACGCCGCGCACCAGCCCGGCAGCCGGTAGTCTTCACTTTGAAGAAAGCTGACACTTGCTTACTTTATTATATTATATTTAATATTAATCTGCAACTGGTATAGTGCTGTTTATACTTTTGAATCTAAATTAAAGTTTCTTGTGAAGTAGGTACTATTTTTTTATATACTTAGTACTGAATTAGATTACTACATATTTGTACAATGTGTGGTCATTCAAAACCCATTTCGCAGAACTGACTAACTCGTCCAAATTCAATTGCTAGCATTTTCATATATGCATTTGACGAAAAGATATTCATGATTTTGATTATGTCTTTAACGTTTGTTTGATCTTAAACATTTTGGAACCAAAAGATATCAACAACCACAATGTCGTAAAATATTAACAAAGAAGGAAAAATGTAAGTAATGGCATGGCAATGTAAAATAGACGAAATTAGTTGGTCTTAATATGGTCAACGGTGAAAAAAAACTTTAGGTAGGTAGGTATGTTTCTAAGTTTTTACCAATTGTACTCGTACGCGAGACGTAAATTTTATGTGAGCAGCACCCTGTTTTTAAAACATCTGTCTTTAAACCACCCATGCAGCACGGTTTTAAAATCGAGGGAAATAAAATTATGAAGTTATCATTCAGGGCTCGGACAAGTCATCGCAGAAACTGATATGGACATGGGACAAGACTATTATAGAGAGCGACTTAAGATTATTATTCTTACCTCTTGATATGTTTTTCAATGGTGCATTACTTACTTCGGTGGACACAGAGCGGTCGTTTCAATTTATAAATGGATATACTCCGATAACAGAAATTGCTTAAAACCAGAAAAATTGGAAAAGATTATTTTTCTTTATGTCAACAATACTTTGTAGATCATAAATGTTCCATGAGTATATTGTTGTAAGCAATGTCATGTCTTAATTATAAGAAGAATATTTTATTTAACAAAATAACAAGTAACAAACAAACTATGTTTTATTTTTATCTTTATACTCGATTTTTGACGATTGCTGGGAAGATGTCATAGAAGTGTTTCGGCAGTTTCGAGTAAAAGGTTCGAAAGTATTTTATAACAACTGTTTACTTTTTTATATCTAACACAAATGATTAAATAAAACATCGGTTTGTCCCAGACAATGCAGAAGTTAATGGTTGCGTATGTGCAATGCAACCATCAGCATATTCAGCATTAAAAAAAATGTTAATGAAAATACCTTCACACATGTATGGTGAATTTTGGGTTGCAGTAATAAATGTCATTGAAAAATATAATTAAATAATATTGTACATAATGCGATTCTATTGATCTTGTTCTATTGCCGTCTTGCGATTTTTTTTTTTTTTTTTTTATGTCATAGAGAAGACAAACGAGCACACAGGCCACCTGATGGTAAGTGGAAACTGTGACCCATAGACATTGTTTTGCGATGACTTGTCCGAGCCCTGGTTATCATGAGTCCATAAAACGTTCAGCTTGTAACTAAAATGCCTAACCTATATGATATTGTCCAAGCATCGTAAGTTTGATTCACAGTGGTGCATTAGTAAACGGACTGCAGGCAGCCCTCGGCTGCAGGGCCGGGTCGCGGAGTCGGCGACCGCGCGCGTACACTCAACTCTGTAACGGTGCGGGCGCTGCTGCACCGCCGCCCTGCAGCCGCCGTGCACTTCGAAACAGGCCTGACATTTACGAGTGCTATAGAAAACAGCTCAAACTGGATGTCTTTGTTATAAAATTCACTCGATTATACATATAATGTAACAGCTCAAACTTACGATCGTAGAGAACGGATCGTTGACAGCCTGTATTCCATTATATATCCTATATCCATTATATTTTCAATGTCTCACTGAAGTTTAAATTATACGATTACACATTGGAGCATATTTGGATTAATGCAGCTATTCTAAACGGTAAAACGATATTGCCTTTGACTCGGCTGCCATTCATTTCTGTCAAGTAAATAAGATCTATCAAAACGTTGTCAACACAATAACGCATCAAAAGCTATATCGTTTTACCCAGTAGAATAAAGGCCCTACTGTAATCTCTAATTTTAAATATCTGTATTTAATAAAAGTGAGACTCGATTCCATTCTAATTTAACGAGAGAAGAGTTTGACATTTATAAGGAAACTATACACTTATTGAAAAGTTCCTACAGAACACTAATGCGAATTAGCCTCAAAGGTCTAAGTGATAATAAAAGTCGGTTTATAGTTCAGAAATAACGTTTAGTGCCCGGACACTATCATTCGCAGTGTTGTTTTCAGCTAAGTAATTTCAAACTATTATTTGACGGCCATCCAACTTAGTATGCTAACAGTGCACAGTGGGGGTGCTTAAAATATCTTAATTCTTATGACTCGGTCAACCGTGTCTGTCAAAGAAAGGTTTCTCGCAACGTTTTTCCACAAAAAAGGTAATATTTATTGGGGAAATTATGAGCGATAATTAGTGTATTGATTCTCGGAACCGACTTCATTATTCGTCCTTTTGCCCATTCACTCCATAGAATGTTTTTGCGACTCGGAATAACCGAAACTGCGTGAAGTAACTACGAGTTAGCTTCGACGATATAATTAAACTGGCAAGTTGGAGCTAGTCCGAAGTTTTGACGTGGGTTATGGCATGGATGATGCGCGGCGGCCGTGACCCACATTATCGCGGGATCAGGGAGCAACTAGCGAATTAAATACCATCTGCTGCGTTAACAAAGAACCAATGGAACTCTGCTAACCCTTGAGCGACTTCCTTTTATTCAACTTTTTAAGATTCCGATATTAAGTTTTTACCTACTTTGCAAAAAAACAGGTAAACGCGAGGACGGTCGTTGATAAAAAATCATACGATGCGATTCGACCTACCCTTTCTTTAGATCTCGGATTTCACGAACAGGTAAATCTCAACTTTTTGCCGAATGTGTATCTTTGTGCAAGTTTCGCGATATCCAACTCTTCTGTGAGGATGTGAAAAAAAAGCTTAAAATTATTGTTTAATCGAAACCATTTCTGACGGCAAAAAACGATTGGATTGAAATTTCACAAAGAAAGATTTTTTAGCATTCCTTTTGTTGATGGGTTCGTAACCGACATTCCCAGATAGTCGGCGCATTGTGCATCGCCGGCGACTGCGACCCGCGGGATGCGCTGTCAACCCGCCTGCTAATGACGGAATGCCAGCGGGACGCCGCGCAATATTTTCACAATATTGTATTTTCATTATACAGATACGATGGATCGAGATGTGACATTAAATTTGAAGTTTACACGAATGATGAATAGTTTGCCATAAATCGTGCGATTACTTCCATTATCATCTTAGCACATTAGAAAATAAACGCTGTTTTGAATTCATACTTAAATCTTATTTTGTCGGGACTTTCTTTCAAGACGCATATTTCGTAATGTATTTGCAGTTTTACCCACATAATAGACTCCAGAACAAATGGTCACCGGAGAGGCGATTGTTATCGAAAGTAACGCGGTGATGTTTATTGCTGTAACAATTGTCGCGCCGCGATGGTTCCTGTGGTCCCTTTTGCGTTAAAAGCTCAGCGGGACGCTCGGACATCATTAACGTTTCCGATTGTACAATTTGTTGAGTCATTTGAGTTGTAAGGGCGTGATCCGTTTCTCATAATTTATTTCCTTAAATCATAAAAGGCGTGGTGGAGGCTACCGGAGTGAATGCATTTAGTATGCGTATGCAATTGATTTGCAGTTGCATTAGTAATCGCTATTGCACGACAACCGCCGGTGTGGCGCGATGACGGCAGCAGCGAGTGGCGGGCATAGGGCGAGGCCCGTTAGGACGGGGTGACTGACTCCGTGCAGCCTGGTGCATTGTGCTGCAATGAGAACACCTCACTACGTGCACTAGTAAAAACCGAGACAACTATACTTAGCTACATTACCAACGCTGATAGACCTCGGCGCCAGTTCGAGGCTCTTCAATCATACTCTTACTCACCTGAAACAAAAGAGAAATGAATAAGTATCACGAAGTCTGAGCTGCACGGCGTATGGTCGCCTACAACTGTTCTGTTAACTCATTTATTTTGATTACATTACCAGTAATAGACATGCAGACGTTCCCTGTAACGAATAGGTAATTATCGAGGCCGTTCACATTTCACATAATCGCTTTATATGCTAATTCGGGTATTGTTTCTAAGTCAAAGTCGATTAACACGCATACGTTTACAGAGAAATTCAGTTGTATGATACATATTCTTCGGCTGGCACAGGAAACGTATAGGGTCAATGATCGAAATGGTGTCATTCACTGTCGAAGGTGGCTACTGAACTCAGGCGGTCGTCCTTGAAACCGCCAAAATCGCCAATCACCAACACAGGCGTAAGAAAAGACTGTCTCTGAGAATCACGATGCTCTAAGGCGCAGGACACGGTGCGAGCAGCGAGCGGCCGCAGTCGCTGAGGGCCCAGACAAGATGCACTACGCTAGCTAGCGTTTCTCTTCGTTTAGTTTCTAAATCAATCGCGTTACTGTTAGATGACATGGTACGAAAAGTCACGTGATGTGCCAGCGATGCAATTGGTTTAAAAACTAAACGAATAGAAACAATAGCTAGCGTAATGCATCTTGTCTGGGCCCTCGAACACGCAGCGTCGTGGCGAGTCGATAGAAGAGCGAGCGCCGGCCCACGCACTTCAAGGTGAGCTTACTCAGTTATATAAGCTGATTACTAATACTTGGAATCATCATTACGTAAAAGAAAAAAAGAAAGATAAAGAGACGGTTACAGAAACATCATACCTCATGGTCACAAAATTTCCATTACTTTTATTGCTAATTGACAACATTTCATTTTGGTGACACCTGCAAATTACTATACGAATCGAAAGGGTTTTACCTCCTGAACACGGCAAAATATTTATTTAGATTTATTTTTCTTTATTTACAAAATTACAAGTAAGTTAATAAAAATATCGAGTTTTACCAATACTATGCCTGAATAGATATAATACCATTGCCTTTTTCACGAGAAAAAAAGCTGTCATTCTTCAAATTTGACATTGACACTATTGACAGATGGATAGATACTTAGGGCCACTTGCACGCAGAATTTAACCCCTGGGTTAAGGCACTAACTCGAGTTAGTAGACGTTAGATTCATACGAAAACTGTCATTTTAACTCGAGTTAGGCGGACTTGCGCGGACCAGAGTTAGCCCTTAACCCAGAGTTAAGCGTCTTTTTTTGTACGTGGTCCACGCAAGTGGGCGTTAGAGAATTATCGGTTGACATGATACTTTTTTACATACAGATTGGACTAACGTAATATGTCCATTGTGTCGTAGAAATGAAGTTACGCCCTTTTAGAATAAGTACATCTTAATAAATTAATAATAAAATAATTATTCATTCTAGAGAAAATTTAAAACTATTAGTGTCTTCCTCCTTCCAAACAGTATCTATAAAACGAATAAAATTAAAGTCTTGAAAATATGAAATCTTGTCAATCGGCGATCGCTACAACCTGACACTGTAGTCTCAGTCTTTAGCACTCCAAAAGAGACGTTAATATATCTCAAAGTTAACTCACACATGCGAACGGTAAGCGTTACAGAGTGTATTGCGACCGAAGAAACAACGATTGCACCAGCACATACAGGCGGGAGTCAACGCACGGCGCTTTCAAAATTGAGCCGAACATGGAAATACCGATAGAGAGTTAATAACCTTACGATAAACAAATTTCGTAAAAATGCGGGCGGTGTTTACCCCACACTAGTGTTTTCCCTGTCTTTTAGTTGAACTTCAGCGCTTATGTTTATAATCCCACTAACCTAGTAATATTAATTATATTATAACTGCGAAAGTTTGTGTGTTAGTTTGTTACTCCGTCACGCTGCTACGCGTGGACGGTTTTTAAAATTCCCGAAGGAGTGACTGTAATCGAAATCGACACGGAGTCAAGGGCGGAAGTTAGTTTATAATAAAGCTGTCGGTTTTTGCGTTTTTAATGTTTTTTATAATCATACAAATAATCACGACGGATACGCGGACATCTTCAAGATATACCGATATCAAATCAATCATAATTTCATAAATAACATAAAACTGCTACTCTGTTGCCGTCATTAAGTTATCCAGTTTACCTACCAGGCTTGGCTGATGGTTGGTAAGAAATATAGTCATCAGTACCATCATAAGTACAGCAAAACAGATGTCCTAATAAGAAGTAAAAGAAAGTACTTAGTCAAGAGCATTTTCAGGAGCGATGCAATAAAATCTTATGGGTTACGAGATATCGAGAACCAATTTTTATTTTTGCTGTCCAGTGAGCAATTTCCGGTTCAAAATGTATGGCAGTTGGCAAAACGAGCTGCCGGGGCGGGTGAGCTCGGTAATAATAAAATTTGTTTCGCATAGAGTGGTGTGCGTGAGCGCGGGCAGTGACCGTTGCCGAATCTCAAGGTCTGCGCACATCGCGGTAAACAAGTGCGCGAGATAGCTGCCAGCCTGCCACGCGCCCGCGCGCCAGCGCCACCTACTCGCCTGCAACTAAATCATAGCTATCGCCGACATATTTCACACAAAAACGTGACATTCATCATCTTTTTTGTGTCCATACTTGGGTGTTACAGCTATTTTATGATGATCTCAAACCACCGTCAATACTTAACAATTGTGCATATACTTAACATTGACGTATTGACTAGTCATAAAACGATATTTATCTATATGTATACTCATACGACAATTCGACATTAGTCTGAAAGTGCCTATCCACCCGCACACCCGCCAGCCCCTTCCGGGAACGAAGGCGTGAGTTTATATAAAAACAAATTTCCTATCATTATCATTAGGTCTATTAACATAATTTTGCGTCGAATAAATGTTGTAAGTTTGAGCTGGAGTAAGTACTGTTTTTGTCCTGGTTATACATTTCATAAATTATAATGTGGGGTGCACTGACAGCGGAGTGACAACATTCGACTTCGCCGCATTGTGTATTTTTTGCATTTATTAAGTTATGTACACGATACGGTAAAATCGAATTGTTATTATGCCTACAACGGTGTAGCTTTTTGGTGGATCTCGCTCGAGTCTTATAATCGTTTGCACATGGTCGTTTATATTCCATGTTACCAAAATGGCGGCTACGGCGTGCTACGAATGTCTACGGGGCTACGGTGGCTACGAGTAAGAGCAGTCTACAGCTGTGATCTGTGAGCCAGTGGAGCAGGCCATGTGTTCTCTTGAGGTTTGTGGGAAAGGAGACCGCCGCCATTTGGGGAAATGGTCCGCGCGCACCGCGGGGCCGCGCGGCCCGCCGCGTGCGCCCGCGGACCAGGGCTCGCTGCCGACCGAACACCGCGTAAAGCATAAGTTCTTCGGGTACGGAATAGAATATCTATTGAAATTGCGCTAGTGAAAAACCGAAGTACTTAATTTGTGCCTGTATTTAGGAAATCTACGAACAGTAGTTACAGCATAATAGAGGGCCTAGAACATAACGGTGTAGGTATTACGATGTCCCGAATGTAAATTGACTTTAATCTGTATCAAAACAGTGGAAAAATTTCGGAACAAAGCGAACATTCGGGTGCACGTAAGCACCTAATTAAATTTCTTTTTATCAAGTTCAATGACATTTTATCATTTCTCCTTGAGGTTATCTATCGCCTTTGTCTCAACATTGATGAATTTCGCGGTATTGACACCTGATACAAGAGATTATTATTTAAGAAGGTACGGACCAAAATTGCTAGGTAAACACTGTATATCTTTGTAGACAATTATGTAAAAGGGTGTCGCGCGGTGCGGCTGGTCAGCAGACCCAACGCGGGCGGCTCGTCTGTGAGACACTAGACACCCTTCTGGAGCGAGGTCGGGTGTCGCCAATAGACGCGATTTTCCACCGCCTGCACCGCAAAGCGCCGCGCGCGATGTCGATGCCCTCTTTGAACTTTCCACTCGTTAAACTTGATTATTGACACATGGCGGCTGCTCACCGGCGTTACGTAACGCACCGGATTGAATTTCTAAACATTTCTCTCCGGAATCCAGTTGAAATTTCTCTGGTGTTATGCAGTCCGAGATGTTTGAACTCAAAATCAGTAAATGACTTGACGTGTGCTTGGACGCCTTTATTGTGTAATGTGCTAGAACGAAGTGAATCAACAAAGAGTTTGTAATGGTCCACTTCATTACTACATTGCTCATTTATTGTTGGTCGGTAGTGCTGGCTAATAATTGTCATGTGCAACGGATAGCGTAATGTGCATGCGCAACGCGTAATGATGGTGGCGGCAGGATTCGCACGGCGTGCGAGCGGCAGGGGTGCAGCGTGCGAGCGAGACGCAGCAAGTTCAGTGGTATTTTATATAGTGCACTGGAGTTCTTTAACCCTTTAGCCTACCTGCGAATGAGGCAGCCCGGCCGTTGAGCCTGCCTGTGCCTCATTAACTACGCAACATTATAGGTCGAAGCTAGCCGACGAATGCACCCGCCTAACAGTGCATTCAACATTTTATTATTGGTAATTAAACAATGTCATCGACAGTGTTATGTGACAGTTTGTCAAGAAGTTTCGATGTTTTTATGTCTTGTGTAGAGAAGGGCCTCTATTCTAGGCGGTAAAGACCATATCGTTTTTGACCTGTTTTGATAGCTTTTATTTACTTGACAGTAATGGCGACCGAGCTAAAAACAATAGCATAACAGGTTAAAGACGATATGGTTTTTACCGTGTTGACTAGAGCCCTAGCATAACTTACGCAGCGATTTGCTCGCCCCCCTTATGTTGCATAAGGTGGACGAGCAAATCACTGATTAACATTTCCACATGGAACCAATGTCCTAAAAATACATATTTATCTACAACAGCGGAAAAATTACAAATTATAATCGACAAATGAATTAATACTACGCGGACTAAATCGGGAGCGCAAGTTTATGACTGCTGATCTAGCGCCGAATAATAATGCAAAGCGCGTGAATGAATTATACGACCGCCAGTCACTACAGTTCAGTGAGAGTCATTATTTATTAACCAAATAATTGCCAAGAAAGCAAAATAACAGCTGGCGAAATTAAGAAACTCATAACAATGCAAACGACCAGCATAAAAAATAACTGCAAGCGTAGTTTAATGCACTCGGTAGTGATGTAACCGGCCACATGCGTCGCACGCGGCGAGGCGGCTTGAGCATGTCAACTATCATCTAGGATTTTAAAAATTCGCAGCAGGTGTAGCCTGCGGGGTGAGCAGGGGAGGCGTGGACGGGTTTCCGTTGTTTCGCAATAACATGGGTTCAATGACGCTTCGGATAATTGTCGGCGTGGCATGCGAGCTCCCGACCCCTTCACTTCCACCGACCAACCGTCAACATGATACACTGACCTCTCGAACACTTATTGGCTCGGCAACCATAACACACAGAGCCCCTACACTACTTTCTTATCAATGCACTTTAATGAGCACCAAAATAAAGTTCAACCAGGAACAGATAACGTAGTAATAGCTAAGAAAGGGCAGTTAACAATCAAATATTTACTCTCTACTAACCTACAAAGATGATAAGAAGAAAGCAAATATAATTAATAAATAGTTTAAGCAAATAAGCATATTGTTTTGGTATTGACCCATTTATTTTCCAGGCAAGATAAGTATTTGTTCTCGTTACGGATAAACGCATAGTTTGATTCGCTCCTTCCTCACATTTAAACCTGGTTTTTGATGATTAAAATCCTGGGACTAGTCTAGCATTTTCTATATTATTATTTTTACTAATTAATTACTCGTTGCTAATTACACAAAGCTATAAAACAAAACGAACATTAATGTAGCTACTTGTGTTGATTTATACACAATTAGTATTTTTAATTCTAAATTATTTGGCTTTCGCCTTTATAACGGCCAAACGCGCACAATAAGTATTTAGTATGAGAATCACATACATGTTAGTGCAATTTTTAAATGAAATGTTATATATTTAGAACGGGCCAATAGGACTATTAAAAGCGTATGATAATTGAGTCGTAAGATAATGTCACAAATATTGTAACTGGCACACCCGATAAGTTTAGGTATTAAGCTCATAAATAAGTATTTGAGCTCGGTAAATATTTACTCGAAAGATCTCCGTTGCTATGGATGGCGAAACATTCATAAACACTGAAATGATTATATTCAGAGGCAAATTAAATTTATTTATCGCTCTAATTTGAGTAAGTTGTGTTGTGTGTATTACATAGTGTATTACGTAGGTGTATGTAAGTCGTGAAAGCTGTAAAGTATGGCGGCGTTGACCTCCGCGCGAGCGACGACCCGCGCCAACTAGACGCACGATCCACTTCTTACTATCTTTACGACGCGATACTATTATTAATTGAATAACCCTTCACAATAAATACATATTCTGTTTTATGTATGAGTTAACAGAATATAAGTTAGATATACAATGAATGGCCCCGGACGATGTATGTAATCAAAAATGTAAGTTTTTGTGGTTTCCGTTCATATTCGAATATTAATTTATATTTTTTCACTTCTCATGTTCTTAAAATATTACTTTAGTCTCTGCACATCGGGACTAAAGCCTGTAGGGAGTTTTTTTACTTTGGTAATCCCTAAACAACCAATCACGGTGTATGTGAATGGAGGATTATCGTCATTGCCAGTAATTGTGTATAGACAATTTTTAGGGCGTGGAAATAACCTCAAAATGACAACTGTATAAAATTATAAAAAAAACACTTTAAATTGGTGAAACACGATTATGAATCTATTTCATTATATTAAGGATGAATTCATTTTATGAGGCATGTTCCAACTAGTTTTATTAAATTTGTTTGCAAGTTTGAATCTGTTGGCTAAATATGCAAGCATTTAAAGCGTCACTTTACAAAAATACAACCGTGCAACAAAGTAAGAAACTTTGTTATACTTAATTATAATAAATATTTTACTTTTTTATAGAACTTTGTTTTTTTCTCGAATTTAAAGTGAAAAGTAGAGTGTTATCATGGCTTGTCGTGTCATTATGGCTTGTTTTAGTCCCTTGTTGAATAGTCTACTATTATTTACCTGCTCGTACCTATTGCCAGATCAAAATTGAAAAAACAGTTTATATTGGACTATTTCCAATTATAAATAACGCTCAATTCTTGTCAATTTTGATTAGAAATTATGATAATAACAATGTTCAATTCTGATATTTTCCTTTATAAGCCCAAAGCATGGCCGCTAAAATTACTGAAATGTAGTAATGTATTTAAAACAAGTTATTCTTATTTACTATTTATATATTTTTGGAAAGAAATGGTCTCTGCCTACCCCTCTGGGAACCAGGCGTGATTTAATTTGTTTATGTATGTATATATTATTTCTTGTTTTCGTTTAAATACCTATATTGTTTAAGTTTTCTAACTTCTACGCAATTCATAAAAAATACGACGTCCTTTGACCACAGGGTCATGATCAAACGATTTTGTAAATGTAACACATTATACATTATGTTATTTAAACACATTCAGCAAGAATAGAAAGTTCCAATTGGAAAACTGGGGTTATATTATTAGTTTTATTTCTGTAATTATTTAAATTAAAAAATAAAGTCTATTGAAATTCTTACGTATTGTTAATGAATTTTTAATACTGCAATACTTAATTAAAAACTTTTAACAAATTTACTTGTTTTAGGGTATTTTACGAAGAACAACCCGTTATATGTAGGGTTAGATGTTAGGTATATCATGTCACTTTGTCAAACTGAAAAGCGATGCGGACAACTAAAGCTAGTTTTCAATTTCCTTTTGCGTGTAAAGATTGATCAGTTTACACAGAAGTAAACTAAATAAATTTCTTCCGATAGTGACACTGATATGCTTTAAAATCTACACCAACATGTTTCGATAACTATTCGTGGAACATTCTGGCTTAGCGAGTGCGTTTCGTAAGCCGCGTGGTCGATGACTCCGAACGTTCTAGTACATCTCTCGCGAGCGTTGCGTAACCGCGAGAAAGTTGACATCCGCCAACGTCCGCTGCATCCAGCCGGCCGCGCGACCCCGCTCACCTCGTGGCCCGCGGGACCTCGCCGAAACCCTGCCCGTAAACAACGCGTCACGTGCCAACACACATAAAAAACAATTATTATTATTACGTGGCCGTATGCCACATAATGTCACTGTCACAGCGCTATCATAATCGAGGACATTTTTATATAATTCTGGGTCAATGTACCGAGGCGATGTTTTGTTCGTCTTATCGCGGCCGTGCTATCAGCAGGCTATGTATGTCACTGATAGTCGCTCCTTTTGTTGTACAGAACCAGCCATTTTCGACAACCTGCCTGCCGACGTGGGTTTTTTTTCCGTTGAAACCTTTTGTCTATTTTTAGGTTTGCCTATTTTCCCAACCATTTTCCTCATCACCATCACGCCCAGCAGGTTTGCGGTGTTCGTTGGTAAAGTTAAAATAACAATCAAAATACCTACCTCAGAAATATGAAAACGCTAGGTACGAGTCCATAACAATTAATAATAATGTAGATATTACTTGCGTTCAAGAACAGCTACCTATTATAAAAATCCGGCTTAGGGGGTGACTGACCTATTCACAAGTAGATTTTATTATTTGTACAATTGTGTTTGTAGATTCGATTCAAGGACGGTGTTTACGTCAGTGGTAAGTCGGCGAGCTAGCGCGGCCGATTGAACGGCGACTTAATACATTTTCATCTGTATTACACTCCAGTAGAGTAATATTTGCGAACGATGGAACCAAGTACGGATTTAGATCCGGATTAAAAGGTTAACGTTACGAGGATACTTTTTATAATTTAATAATCTGCTTTGTTTACGCCGTCATAATATACCTAAGGTCTTTTTCGAGCCCGCTAGGATTATACAAAGGTTAACCACCTCTATTGAAGAGCGCGCGGTGTAGATAAAGCTTGCAGCATACAAAGCTGAAGTGGAATAGAATGAAGTGACAGTGACGACACCTACTAGCTCGCGACTCGACGACAATGCGACGTGTATGCGGTCATTAACCCCCTCCCCCCAGGCCCGCGCACATCGGGCGCATACCCTCGCCATTCAGCTCAGATACTTTCCAAATAAAACTTTTACGTAAAAATTGGTTAAATTTCAGGTAAATTCCGTAGGTTATAAGAAAACTGGTGAACTGTTAAATCTCTTAAAAGGATTATTTTGGGTTACTGAGTTACTTAAAATTTAAATCAATGTTTAGGGTCATCTAAACAGGATAAATCTTCAAAATTATTTAACTCAATATTTGTATTAAACTCGCTATTTAATTTCTAGAGAGGTCCATACAATTGTACATGAAGGCTACAGGCAGTGGTGATAAGACTCATCAATTCCGGACGTGTCGCAGGAACGCCGGCCGATCCTACCGGCGCCCGCGCAGGATTGTTCTAGCCCGTACAGTTACTTAACGGCACCAAACGTTTCCGCGTTCACGCATTCGCTGCATTGTATGACTTCATATTTCTAAAACTTTCTACAGCACTTACGTTTACGGGTCACAAATCTGTGACGGACGAACTAAGTTCTTTTTAACCGTATTTTTTAACCACCAGTTTGTTACCGAAATATACTGGCGTGGTGTGTCTTTGGCGTTTATAAATTCTAATAGGTCTCTGCAGGTTGTAGAATGTGTTTGCTTTTTTCGACGTCAATTTGACACATCTTGTCTTTTTTTATGCATAGAGAAGGCAAACGAGCTCACAGGTCACCTGATGGTAAATAGGATCAAAGACAATGTTAGGATTGCAGTCCTAAGACTCCAAAAGTGTTACCAGAGATGTACAAAATGCTTTTAAAAAAGCATTTAAATACAAAATGCAAAATACTTTTCAGATTTACTATTTCAAATGCAAAATACCAAATAGTTTTGCGTTTTGTATTTGAAATGCTAAATGCAAAATAGGTATTTTCAAAATACTTTTTCAAAATAAAATACCTTTTGACCAAATCTCAGATATTTTTATTTATTTTATTACGCTTTTTAACAATACCAGTTGTTCGAATACCTCATCACTCATTTTTCTTCTGTGAGGTCTCATAATCATCCCACCGTACGAAAAAAGTCTTTCTACTGGCGCTGAACTTGGTAAGGATGTGTTGTTTTTGTATCGCAAAGTATTTTGCATTTTGAAATGAATATTAAAAATGCAAAATACATCTCGAAAGGTATTTCAAATAAAATACAAAATGCTTCTTACTAAAAAGCATTTAAATGCAAAATACAAAATAGCTATTTTGCATTTTGTATTTGCATTTTAAATAGAAGTATTTCAAATAAATCGCATCTCTGAGTGTTACCAACCCTGAGGACAGAGGTGGAATGTACCTCTATGTTAGTAATTACACAGGTTAGTAATGCGAACACTGCTGTTTGGCGGTAGGTTAAAGAGACGACGGTAGCGATCCAGACCCTGCACCAGTAGGCTTATTGCCTAACGCACTTGTAATCGCAAATGGGTAGAAAATGAAAAAAGGTATCCCGCCTGACAGAAATTTATTTGGCAAAATGTTTCGTTTCCCACCCCCTTTATTTGCCAAACCGCTTTATTTTCTGTAACTGTAAATATTTCAGGATTTATTTCAGTGCCATCGTTTAGAACTCTATAGGTTAGGTTCGTTTTTATAAAAAAAACTGAAATATTTACAGTTTCAGAAAAAAAAGCGGTCTCGGAAATAAAACGGTTGGGAAACCATACATTTTGCCAAATAAATTTCTGCCAAAAGGTAGAGATCCATAATAAATATATGGATATTTTATGAAATTCAGTCCTTATGGAGTAAAGTAGGAAAATAATATGAAAATTCAAATGCTTAGTTCCTGATCCAGGCGAATATGCCAATCGTGCACTACACAAAAACTTTTCTATTCAATAATATTGAATCCTAACTATTATCCTAACTATTTAGTTATTGTTACTAAATACATATTATGTATTTAGTAACAATAACTAAATAGTTAGGATTAGTCGTTTTCATTTGCATTAAACCCTGTAAAGACTATACGTTTCAATCTGTCTTAAGGCAGTGCGCCTAGTTGTCACATGAACTAAAATAGGCTGTACATTCGAGCTCAGCGTCGTGATAGATAGGCAGGAGCTCAGGTGTTCCCTATCAGCCCGCCATCGCCAGCGAGAATTAGTTTCCGCGCCACAGTTAGCCGATATAGGGGAGTCGCGCACGCAGCGGGCAATGACCGCGGGAACTTGTAACTACATCCGCGCCCGTAGAACCGCAATGACCTAACTCCGCGGTTACTCATAGGCCTTACGTCTTTGTTGCCGCTGCCTTCTCGAACCCGCACTCGACAGGGCACGGGCGTTCGCAACGCCGGCACTGGCTTCCGCATTTCAAATTCGTTTATTCTAGTTTAAAAATAATTATTTTAATGGAACCGGGCTCGAAGTACAAAGAAGATTCAATTTACGTGGGCATTTTCTGTTAATAAATATGTATTAACCCTGAGGTAAAGCATTAATGCTTCTTTGTTTCGCTTTAAAGGACATAAAGACGTCTTGTTTTCGTGTCGAACCAGGCTACATTCCCATATAAGTCAACAAGACATTTATACGAACGCTTAAAACCATTAAGCGTAACATACACTAAATACTTGAACATTAGCTCCGAGAATCCAAACTTGTGTAAGTTTTAAGTTCTTTCATTAAAAACAAAAGAGTGCAATAAAGTTCATTTTAAAGCTCTTGTGAACCCGCCAAGAGAAAGGCTTCAAGAGTTTCCCATCGCCGGTAACCGCTGGAGTCAGCGAGCGAGGATCGTGATGGAAAAGGAAAATCGCGCAGAGCAGGCAGGCGGGGCGCGCGGAGGGGGGTCCGGGCATTCGCGTGCACTGGCCTATATGCAGTGCGACGACTCTGCGCCGGGAGCGATGCACTCCAAGTGCATAGTGCCACGTACTCTACGCACACACCGCCGTGCACCTATTCTCCTATTTGCAGCTGTGTAGGTCGCCTGCGAGTCTCGCTTTACAAAAATGTTTGCCTCAAACGCCTTTCAGCCTGAAGGGATTTGAGATGAAGACAGGATGCAAACGGGATTGAAGTGGAGTTTTAATCAGATGTAGGCAACGCACTTGTATGACTACGTAGTGTCTCACTAGACTAGGCAGTCCCATGAGACAAACGTGCGCTTTTCTTATTTGATGACTTTATCTCATTTTGCTTACAGCATTAAGCTGAAAGTCTCATATAATTGAACTTGTTTCAAATACTCTGTCGAGGTAAACGTAGAGACAAAAGTGAGACTTAAGTTTCCCCCATCCCCTAAATAACTATGGAAACCGTTTAGTAAATAATTGCATGCACGATGACGCGTAAACGTATATGCATATGCGTAAAAGTGGAACGGATATCAATGCACCGACGGAATATGCATAAAGTGCAATGGAGCGCAGTGACCGTGCGCTGAGGTAACAGCGGTTCCGCTTTGCGGGCGTGCGAACATGCATCGGGCGAGCTGACGTACGCACATGCTGCGCAGATGATGGATGCCCAAATAGGTACCTACCTACTTCTTTCACGAGCTAGACAGTTCATGGCATTACTTAAATGTCAAATTTAACTTTGACTGACAGCGGAGTTACATCCGTCTGTTAAATTATTTGGTGAATTCCGACATACAACTTAAACTATTTTATTTTTCAAACTGCGAAATGTATAATGAGCGACAATAAACAATGGTAAACAAAAACAAATCAGTAAACGGTCAAGTTCCAAATAAAAGCGTTTCGCCGAAAACAGACTTCCTATTTGAATTTCGTATTTGAATTTTAGTTCACGTCGTCCTGATTACATAAATAATAGTGAAACTAAAAGTTATCGAATGTCAACCTACATGTAATGTAGTACCTAATGTGGTAAAATTTTATGAAATAAATTAATTTGATGGTTTTTTGTACTTATATAGAAAGGTTTTATTTTATTTTAATAATAAGAATGTTAAGTTATAAACATTTACAGGAAGTCTACAAACATAAAATAATATGTAATAATAAGATAATATATAATTTGCAACGCTTGATTTTAAAATGATGTCACGATTTCAGTTACATTATTTATTTACTATCAAATTGTCAAAGTCAACGCAAAATAACATAAGTCGATTAAAGTTCAAAAAAGTAAAAATTATATTGAATGAGTGCTAATCGTAATTTCAATATTACTTTATACAGGCGTTTTGGCGTAAAAAATTCGTTAACGTTTGTCGAATCTCATCTATGGAATAAATTCAAACTGAAGTTTTTTATTTGTTGGTAAACTGCACTACATTTATAAATACAATCAATCTGGAGATTTGCGCACTCACCTGCAAGTTGCAATGGATCGCCCGCGTCCATAACTTACGAGACCGAGTAAGCAAAGTAGGGTTATGTTAACGACTGACGCGCGCGGCGGTTGGCGCGAACCGCGCGGCGCCCACGCGCATGCGCCCTCGTGGCACCCCGTAATCATTCTAATTAACCACCCCACTATCTAGAAACTAGGTTTCTCTTTCCCTTGGACTGAAATAACCACAGAAATGACGATTCTATGAGTTCTAATAATTCGTTTGATCGATAAAAAACGACAGCGTCATAACACCGAACGCTCGACAATGCTCGCGATTTTAGTATGATAAAACAGCGTAGCATATAACATAATCAATAGGTATGCGTAGTTAACTATTCTCTTTTTGTTATGACGGCTCTACGATATCACATGAAACTTTGATATACTTACCTAGTTACATAAAACAAACTAAGTAGGTACGAAGCAGGAAATAAATCCACGTTACGTAAGCGAATATAAGCAGATAGCGAGTTATCTCTCGTTTGTTGTGGGGAGGGTAGGGCAAAGGGTCACCGGAGTTCATGGCCACGCCGCCCGCGCCACCCTCCGCCACCCTGCACCCGCGCGGGGGTGGCTCACCCGCTCCTTCTATATTTAGTCCGCAGCTGAAAGCTTATGTAAAGATAGCCTTAGGTGAGATGAGAAAACTCAGTACTTACCTAGGTACCTAATTTTTTAATACGTATAGGTATTTACATCGTTCGCTGTTTTAACTTCTTGATTTTGGTAGTACCTACGTAATTAATGGGAATTACGTACATTAATTACTTAACTTATATTGGAATTAATCAATTATTAAGTCAATAAAAAAAACATTAGTGACTAATAAATATGGCCGGCAAAACAACCTTTTTGGATCATAATTCATTAGAAATGTAGCATTATCTGCTAACAAACAAGCAAGTAGGTACCTAACCGCCATGGTAATGGTCACTTTTTCACGATTCATTATTTATGGTTTTTTGAATTATATGCTTGCTCTTTTTTAGGTTTAAACTAAAGTTCCTTGATATTTTATGTATTTAGCATTAAGCAAATTTATATGTTATATTTATATAGTACTAACTACTGAGATTGGTATGCCACGAGGACTTATTAATATACCTGGGATGCCTACTTTGCTTGCAAATTTTTGATGCTTATTAATTTATTGTTATAATAAAGTATTAAATAAATTTAAACGATGGATATTAAAATTTTACCTACACATGGATACCTACCACTTTATACAAATGGACCCAGACAAATTACGTCCCAATTAATTACACTATACTGAATCCAAAATAAACTTCAATTTAAGTACCTTATTTACAAGTTAATTCAGAAAACGTTTACACATTTAAAATCACATTATTTAGTGAACCCAGTAACAACAACATAGCGCTGATAACCGACAGCTAGCGACACCTGCCGATTGTTTGTGTCGACAGCTACTCGGCGTTAGGTGGCGCTAGTGGGCTTCCATTCTTTCTTTGGTATTTCTTTATTTTTATTCTGTAGTAAAACAATGTCCTTGTGTTATTAATGAATTAAATAATTAAATGCTAATTATGATGTTAATCGAAAAATCGTGATTAAGTGATAAGGTAATTTTACGTGCCGGGATAGGTACCATTATTGCGAGAAGTACCGTAGAAGCGTTTAACTGATACGGGGTTGAAAGTGCGAAGGAACTCTGTCTGGAGACATATACTGTTCAACTTCTTATAAGCACCTCGGCTAAGAGCTGTTGAGGTTGTAAGTAATTTATGTTACATAAATATCTATAATCGCAGGCAGTAATTAAACAAATAGGTGTTTTGCCTGCACCAAATATAACTGTTAAGTAAGAGAACAAAGACCTGTTAACCAAGTTAAAATTCAGATTTCAGTAATTCAGCGGGGGTTGCAAGGGGCTGGGTTCGTTCACCTCGCTCCCTAACCTACTCCGGGCTATTTGGAGCACGCAGGCCGCGCTCCCGTACAGCCTACATCTAGGTCACTCGCTGACTCGTAATCATCAACTCAAGTCCCTGGTCCCTTACGATTCATTGCTGGCAAAAGTGCGGCCCAGTTTTGCCAGCATTAGAGCATGAAATTGGATTTTTGTTATTGCGTTATGATCTATTGTTTTTAATTGGGATCATATACCAAACACCATAAGCCCGTGTAAATGTGTTTCGTAGATCGGCTTATATGAGTGCTGTGTTTCGGGAAGTCAACGGTACTTTTGTGTTAAACACTAATCATTTTTGAGATTTAAACTGCATTGAGTCAGCACTAGAAAAGTTGGCTACTATACTTTTAGCCTACTTTCGTAGTTCCATGAATCACCGTTAAACATCTTAGTCACCGGTATTCCTTGAATTATACTCCTAAAAATCTTCATTTAAAAACAACGCGCAATTGATGCGCGAATTCTGACATGTGCCAAAATATAAATTGTTACTAACTGAAAAACCTGTGTATTTCTACTACTATAATACTATCACAATATCTTCTCTGACAATATTATCACGCAATATTTCTTATTTAGTTTTATTACGCGGCATTAAACCTTTAGATTCCTAATCGGTCATATCGTTTCCGTGACTACAGCGAACGACACGAATGAGGTGTTCCTTTGTTTAATCCAAATGAAATATTGACGTCATATCAAAAGTTATTTAATTACACTTTAAATCAGTTTATTCTTTAATCGATGCTTATATTTTTAGTTACATTATTCGGCTTAGGTTTTAATATTTACTCTTTATTTTTCTACCAAATACTATTCAATGACATGCAACCAATAGTAATGGTTACTGAAAATGGCCACTTTAATGTAGGAAGTCATCAATAACGTCAGAGAGCAACTCTAACTTGGACAACCAAATCGGGGTGACATGATATGGTGGGACGACTGAACCCTAAAGTATTGTTTACCGTTGATCGAAGGCGCACGTGCGTCGCGATAACGTTATATAACAGCTGCTAACAATGAACGAGCGGTTACCGCTCTCGCTTATTTACATACTACATATGTATTACAGCTTATTCATTATCATTAAACTCGCTTTAACGTAGTTTTTACTACTTCATTACTAAAACCATTTACAACGCACGCGACGCTTGCTGTGACTTTGAAAATATTTATTGTAATTAAATGTTAAGTTACACAGCAACCGCAGAGTATGCAATTTATATTAATCCTCGCCGCCACTCAATTTATAAGGTGCTCCCATTAAAGCTTAACCCGATTTGCCAAACTGGCTCAAACGTTTGACCTACAAACGTTATTAAGTGTTTAAAAATCAGTAACGGAAGAGAACAAGGAACTCGGTGAGTCGCAGGTCGACGTCTCAAAGGTAAGGAAAATGGACCGTCGAAAAAAATGAGGTAAAGAAGACAGTCTAGTGGAGCGGCGCGGGCGGTCAGCGGGTTACGAGGAAACCGTACGACACCTACAGTACAGACACGCGATTGCTATTTTCGTATTTGTTATTTGAAAACGTTTATTTAAATTTAATTGTCGATCGAATTTAAAATGAGCTCACAGCACCAAAAACATGTAGGGCTGTTTACTCATGATTGCAATCCGTCGTCATATTCAGCGCCTATGATCTAAAATGTATGTATGGTTCTGTAACGCGCTTGCAATATTCAGTAAAATCTTTCATTATGTTGCTGTGTTGAAACGTTATTGCAATGGGTATTTTCCACCGAGCCTGGACGCGAGGTCCGCGGCATGACGCTAAAGCGGATCAAATTGGGGTCAGGGCGGCGCGGGCGTCGACCCGCTGCCTCTACCTCGACCTCCCCCCACCCGCGCACCGCGCCGCTCTCTGGTCTTCTCTTCTCAATGCCTCTCCACTCGCGGGATTCAAATTACGCACTTAATTTTATTAATTGCGTTAGAGATAAAACATATTATGTTTTACTAAACAGACGCCATAAGTACAGCTTTTAGTATCGATGCGACTTATTTTCGCACCTTTTCAACCTTTTGGTTACGTAATCGAACTCGTAATCATCGCCACCTTCGTGCTCCGCACCGTGTCCGGTCCGGTGACGGCAAATCCTGAATTTGGTCTAAGCCGGGTAATGTGTTGATACGACTTGCAAAACCGTATTTGGGTTTGAATGTAATCATAATAACCGTATTAGGTTTTTGTTTCATTATTCCAAGAACCTAACTACCTGCATCATTAATTATGAAGGTTAATTTTGAACAGCCATGGTCACCTAAAGAGGAGACCGGCCAGGCTTCAACCTCGAGTTTAACTTTCGATATTGCTGCGTACATAGATCAATAGAAAGAAAATGCATCTGCAATGTGGTCTGTACTTACTGAATTTAATGTCAATGAATAGGTACTATAATAGTTTACGTCACAGGTACGGATTTAGTGGTTAAAAGAATTACTTATCGGTTGTGGGGCGAGGGCCGGGTCGGTAAGCGTGACCCATTTGCAGAGGTGAACGACCGCGGGGCCTTGGTCGCAATACCGCCGCCCGCGCCGCCCCGCGCCCGCCCCGCGCGCGCGCGTCACAGATTCATAAAGAACGACTCAAATGTGCCCCCTCAGATATGCGAGATGAATTTGATTATTATATTTATAACGTCTTAAATGTCCGATTTTTTGGTGACCGTAAAAAGCACACTGCCACACACAAGCAACCTTAAATAACGCAATCAGGTTATTTAAGGTAAACATTTTTTTAATATAAGTAAGTATTTAAAAAGCTCGCGTGTAAGTATGAAATACAATCGTACGCAAGTACTTAATGCCTCATTAACCTACGTCAATCGTTATCAGTGGCTGAAGCTTCTATCAGGGGCTCTATTCTATTCCGTAAAACCTTATTGCTTTTGACGTGTTATCGTTTTTTTAACTTGGCCGCCACTATTATAAATAAGAGCTATCATAATTTTGACCACACGATATCATATCAAAAGCAAGATGGTTTTACGGAGTATAATGGAGCTCCAATTCGATACAAATCAAATCTTATAAATATTATAAATTCGAAAGTTTGGATGTTTGTTACTCAATTACGCCAGAAGGGGTGAACGTAGGTATCTGGATATAAATTGGCACAGAAATAGTCAGGAACAGCACATAGGGTACTTTAAATTTAATAGCGATAAACGATTTCTACGCGGACGGAGTCGCGCGCAAAAGCTAGTAGGTACCTACCTATTGAATAAATGCCAATAATTGCTCATTGTATTTATTACTATTAACGACATAAGTATATACATTGCGAAAATTTGCTAAACATATTTTTTGAAATTTAAACAAAGGATCTGAATTGCAAGTCACTGGCACCGAACCAACTATTTTTTGGTCCAAATGTCAAAGCAACAGTCAGAATGTAAGTCAGGTGTTATGTAAACGGACACCTATTATTAGTATTAATTCTACGGTCTACGAAGTGAAATCTCGAAACTTCTCGGGGCTCGCTCAGTCTTATTGCAAATTCAGCTAAGAGGAAAAGAGACAGTAACTGGCTCTGGTGGTGTGCGTGTGAGTAGTGGATACACGTTAAGTATTGCGAAAGGAGTAGCGTTGTTATTCACATATAGGCAGGTGTCGTGAGCGAGAGTGGGACGGGCGTATGTTCCAAGGCTCCGTGTGGATTATTATTAGAGTATCGGCGCTAGGTTATTCTGAGGCGACCTAGATAGCACGCGGGGCCGTTGACCGCGGGCCCTCGGTGCGCGCGCGGCCTCCAAAATAAAATGGCATTCAGCGATGGGCTCTACTTGCGAAACGCGCCGCGAGCGAGCGCCGAGCGGCGCGCGGCGCGAGACGAGCGACGAGCGGCCGGTCGCCGAGCGAGCGACCGCCGTGGGGCGAGCGATGCGCCTACCATTATGCAAACTAGACTTCCATCTCGGAATGACCAAACAGTTCTTGCGTACGTTACGTCTACTGATTTAGATCAGCTCTAAATTTTCATTACTTAAAAAATGTAGGTAGGTAATTAATTATACATCGGATAAGATCTCCGAAAATGTAATACTTAACTACTTTGTACACTAATGGTTTTAGTGTGTTCTATCTAATCTACTAACGTTAAATTAAAGAGACTCTAGATAAAAAAATATGTTAAATAAATAGTTTTATTAAGACTTGGGGTCTAAGTAGTTCGGTGTTCGGCGCTCGGCGCGCGCTGCTTATAGCCGGGAAGGCCGAGGGCAACGAACTCCGCTTGACCTAGATCCGCGCCCGCCCCGCGCGCCCGCACCGCGCCCGCCTCGAGTTGCAGGAAAGTGAAAAGGACATTTATCCCTACCAGATAATCTATTTTTCGACACTTATGAATAAATATTATCTACTGAAAAATATAATTTCGTCGGTTTTCCGTAATGTGTAACTCACTATCATAAATTATTTAGATTTTAGTAGTATTCATAAAGGGAGTTTTTATAAAGTTTAGTCGAGTTTAGTCTCGATTTTTAAATAGAAAACACTAATACACATAAATGTTCAACCAACATCATCACAATAGCAATAGAGCTAAAAGTCATTATTATCTACCACTCGAATAAAAAAGGCGCGAATACTTGACAGCTGGAATCCGATCACCACGTGTTTCATTTGGTGTAAAAAATAAATTCTGAGCATTTCAACTTTTCAAATAATAATTATCAGCACTACATCAAGATGTAATCAGTGACGTAACTAAATTAAAAACAATGGGTAATCACAATCACTTATCAACGGGACGTGACAATAAGGGGTAACCGTAAGTAATGGTGACAGTAACCTGAAGTGGGTAAGCATGAGGTGTTTATTGCACAGCTGAGCTCACCTGCCAGGACTCTGCCGAGCAGCACATCGGCGTCGTTGGCGGGCGGCGCGTCGGTGACGGTCATGGCGGGCAGGCGCATGGGCGCGACGCGTGCGGCCGGCGGCGGCGAGTCGCGCGAATGCCGCGCGCCCGCCGCGCGCTACCCGTCCGCCCCAGCCACCCTCGCACCTGAACCTACCACTAGGATTTTTTTCTAACTTTCTGGGATTTTCAATCATTATATTGTAATGTGATGTGAAACCTTCAAGTTGAAGTCCTACAATATAATATATTGATCTTTATTTGTAGAATCCCTAACTTAGAAAGACGAGCTTGGTCTAGATATATCATAAGGACAGAATATTTTCTAAGTTAGTTCACTAAATCTTTTGTTAGGTTATTCGTTACATTATTACTTGCCGCCTTTTCAAACAAAAAAACCTGTGTTATAAGTTTTACGTGTATATGTTATGTGTGCATATAGGTAATGAAAAACAGTGTGCCGTTTTAGAGATATCGGGGGTTTGTCTATTTAATAATAACTAGCCGAATCATAAAATGTTACCACGTAACAGCATGATTATAATCACCTAAAAGTATAATAAGTCATTATAAACTTTTTTAAGCAATTGTAGAAAAAAGTACCTACAGAGTAATCACATCTTTATAAATGAAACGTCAGGCGAAATATACTAAGCATATTTTTAACTTAAAGCCAACTTTCTCGCTGAGCTTAACGTGTCTCTAGATTCCGAAAAGTATAACTTTAAGTCACCTGATAGAATAATTACGTGATCACGGCTAAGCGCCATTATTTTCGTTGTCTAAGTATCCAACACCCGCTAATGTGTCAGACGGAGTTAAATCGCAGCTGGGGTCTTGTGACTGTTGGTTGTGTAAAGCTGGCAGTAAACGTGTATGGCTTATTTTGTAACTAACTATATAGTTATATTTATTTGAAATTACCGAGCATTCATATAAATTTATATTTATTCCATAATAATAAAATATCCATGTTTCACTGACAAAAATATACTTGAAACTCACTAAATATATTCGATTATTACAAACAAATATAATGTAATTTCGTGTGACGATAGTTGGGATACGCAAAACAATTAAGAATCCTATATCGGATTAGGTTTATATAAAGAAACATTAACCGTCAGAATTTTTAAAGTGCTTCCCGATTTATTTTTATTTATCTGTATTTTATTAATTTTGCACTTTAGTTGCTCGAAAGCTACGAGTAAAAGTTAATGGTGGGAACACTTTATGGCAGATAGGTAGCTAGAGTCAAATTTCCAAGGGTTGAGCAGGGCGGCACGCCGCTACAAGTGCTACGCCGTAGCTCGTAGCAACTGCAGTGTATGTTTCTTATCACATAAAATATAATTTCTAAATTAATTAAATTATAATACTGAAGCATGCAAGATCGTGTTATATGGAAAACTATATTACGAACACTTCATCACAACAGGTAATAAATAACGCAGGAATGATAACTGTGATTGCAAAGTGAAAGATCGAAACTGTGAATAAAAGTTGGTTGGTGGATTTTTTAATATATTTATCTAAAACCGAAGTGGTCGACGCAGATAATTCCTGGTCAATCAATATAAGTCTTAGATAAGTTATACGTAATAAATCCTAGTTGATCCGGTCTCATCAACAACCGCCGTCAACGGAGTCTCCCTCGGCGGAGTCCAGCACAACCCACTGAACTGAAAACCTAAATCTAGAATTGGCGAATCGGTCGAGTTTTTAGGCCAAGGCGACGATACGCCGGGAGTGACTGTACGTAGGCAGGCGATGAATTTGGCTATTTTACGAGACGCGAGAATCGTAACGTTCGCCAGAATTAGCAATAGTAATTAATCGGTTACGCATAAAGTTTGGAGCCGCGTGTTCTGTACAGGTTGTTAGAGAGCAAGAATATTTATATTTATTGTGATGGTTCAGAGCATTGTTAAAGCAGAGTTAAATTTTACTTCAAAGTTTAATTTATTAATGCTAAATATTTTAATATGGTCTAATTTCGTCTTAACATTAAAATCGACCGGCTTCTAAAACACGTTTCAATTGCAAATTGCAAAAACCAATTTATCATCTCTTAGCGTCAGTGTAAATCTTGTGTTTCTAAAAAAAAAGTCTATGTATCCATCAATCAAAACGTCATTAGCAGATTGTTATCAGCTGCTGTCGATCTACCGCGTCTCCGCGTCATGTTAATTACGTACTGGCAAAGTTACAAGCTCGTTGCACATGACGTGCGCGTGAACACGCCAAACATGAGAAACTCCGGCTCGCGGCGCCACCTATCAACTGGTTAGAAAAATTCGTCATCTAACTTCTATGCCTAAAGGACTGAGCCAAACGGAACTTATGACCTAGTTAGTAAGATTAATTATTGTAGCCTTGAAAGCGTAGACCAGTCATTGCTATTGTCGCTCGAGTTTATTGAGACAACATTATGTCACCCGTGTGTAATCTACTCCAGCTCGGCCTTTGTTCGCGAAGATGTACCTAAACTTGTAAATCACTCTCTAGGTTAGCTGGGATCGATCTCTTATTGCAGGTATAAGCTCGCCTGTAAACATTTTCTGTTACAAAACATGAATATATACATACATAAACTGACGCTTTAATTCCCAGAGTGGGGTAGGCAGAACTACAGAATTACCAACAACTCTCATTTGTTGATAATTCTGTAACCAAATGTTACACAGTTAGGCTAACAATAAGATGTTTACCAGCGTATTATTAGTGACCGGTTGTTGGCCCATCGTGTCGTAAAAGCCTTTATTCCCATCATATACTTTTTAATTTTAATGTCAATACACAACTTCGCTTAATTTGGTAAACTATGTATTTATTGAATGGACGTATTTAAGGGTGTTATTTGGTAACCGTCAGTAAAGTCAGTATCATGTCATGCATTTGTTTCGAAATTTACCACAGGCACTAGGTATTTAAAATACAGCAAGACGCTATAATTTATGCAGACACCTCGCTATCATCTTGTGTTTCATATCATTAAGCCGAAAATAAGCGAACGAAACGAATCGAGATTACATTACACGTGCCAATGACAAAAAACATTCTCGTGAAATTTGTTTGTTTTTTCAGTCTGGTAGAAAACCGGGTGACACACTAAATTACGATAAAATAATCGGTTATCGAATTGCATCGCGCCAATTTCGTTCGATCTGCAGATGAATTTTACAATCAAACCTCTTCGTGCAGAAATAAAAGTAGAATGTGACAGAGCTTATATCCCTTAAGTAATTCAATGTTCATAACTCTTGTGGGTGCACTTTCTGTTGTGATCAGAGAGACTGGGCATTGAATGTGTTAACACTTATATAGAATTCTAGCTGTACGCGTCCGTGTGTATATTTCATAAGAATCGGTCAAGCCGTTTCGGAGAAGATTTGTTACAAACACTGACACTAGAATTTTATATATTAGAAGATTGACATCAGGTTAGAGTTCGGGTTACGCTGCTGGAGCGGGTCGCGCTGACGTCAGCACGGGTCGTCGACCCCGCCATCCTTGCCCCACATTCAGCGCTGAACCGGCCTGCCTCCCAAATGTATCGCCATACCCATACCTGCTGTTGCAATCCCATCTACCTTAAGTAATTAATGATTGGTCGAACCTAAGAAGCCCGTGATTGTAATGTGCTTTCGTCAATCATACGTTTCATGAATGTTCCGAGTAACCATTGTAAAAGGATACTTACAGCATTATGACATACGAATGTAGTAAATTATTTAAATTTACAATACTCAATTTACTATTACAAATATTTGTCTCAAATCTATCTAATTTAGTTTTTTAACAAATGAAGACAAATACTGTTTAACTTCAAACTGTTATATTTTGAAAACGTTTGATATTTTATTTTACTGATGGACCCAGTTATTACCTGCTGTTATTGGGTTTGGTAAATTATACTCGTACCTCTTTTTCTGTTTGCTGTTATTGATTAAATACTTATTTTTTGACTTTCGGCAAGTTTTATCAGCACGTTATCTAAATCATAATAAAGTGCATCACACGGCTTCGCGTATCTGTTGCGTAAAATTCGGTTCTTAACCTAAATAACGATGGTTACGCCCTTGGGAAACCTCTGCCGATACGCCGCGTTTGCTCCGCGCCTCCGCGGCAGCTTTACAGCCGGTGATAACTCCACAGGCGAGGATTCAAGCGAGGAGTAACGGCACAATAATAAAATCAACATTTGAAACTGTACCGATAAGACCTTGTTCCTATTCTTGTCGACGATCCCTCAAATAACTAACAAACACCACGCGTCGTCGATTCTTATTCAATCGACACTCACTTTCGCCTTCACTTTACTACAAACTAAGTATACACAACCGGTGTATAAACAACGTTGTCAAGACTCTTATGTATGAAGTCGTCTGATAGATACATAATTAAAACTAAACAGGCTTAGAACAGGGCTGGCGGGGTTCTTGAACCCTGGTTTGAAAGTGAACCATAATGGCCCACCACTTTCATTTTCGCGCAACTCTCACCGATGCGAGTTAAGATCGAAAGTGTACTACTTTGGTTGCGCGCGCGCAGCTCCCCTCCACCCCTCGATACAACTTTCCTGCGTCGGACGCGCTTTCTTCTGGGCGAGCATCACTTGTGCAATTCGCTTTCTAATTGCATTGTGATCACTTGTGACTGATGCCTCTAAACTCATCTCATTGCTCCACTTTCGCGAGAGATGATGTCCATTCTATTTTAATGTGTAGACAATTGAATGAGAGCTCTTTATGAGCAGTACTGGAGCACGCCATTTGAAAAACTCACGATGAAACCATAGCGTTAGTTGACGTGAAGAGTAATAAAGAGAGCTGTATCAAGTAGTTAAATAGCTTTCGCTTTTACGATTTTCAGTAACTTAATTAATTAATTAAAGCATACTTATTATACTATATATTCACCTACATTCATTTGTGAATCACATGGTTTAATGTTAGTTAGTACATTTTTCATTTCAACCCTGGTAAAGTCGGAGCTTATAATATAACTTGTTACGCCATCAAAACAATCACAAATAGGATCCGTTTCATGTCATTGTGTCAGGTTATTTATTATGACATTAAATCTGACAATGTCGTAAACATTGATAAGTGGAGGTCAACAGCACTAAGCAATAGGCAAAACAATTAAGGCAACGAGGGTACCTACACGGATTTCATTAAAACTCATCGGACTAAGGACTAGTATTCTACTTAGGTTAATGTTTCGAGCGACTGTCCAAACCATAATAATAATGCATCAGAGCAATCTGGGTCAGGCCTCGGGTCCTCTCGCGTGACAAAGCGCAAGGGAAATGAAGGACTAATGGCTTGCATTCATCTCGCTTTAACAGGATACGCTCTCAGTAGCTTAAGGACGTTCGTTATTGCATCGTGTAACGTTTATCGAGTGCCTAACAATTTTAACTGCACTGACTTTTCAGTGAACCAGTGGGCCGTGTGAAGGAACGCGGGACAACGGTATTCCATGGAAATGTTACACCAAATTTGTATTTCTATATAACCGCGGTGTTTCCCAATAGGAATGTTCCCGTATGCGGGTCACCCGAGGTCCGTATTCAATGTAAATGAACTATTTTCTTCCGGGCGACGATCACAATACTCTTGCATATGCATCAGTCGATTGTATGTCACAGGAAATGACTTGTAAAAGTGAACTAGTTCGCTTTTGTCTCGGCTAACGGGACTCGCTCGGCTTATCTAAACCTCATTCGAATAAACTCGGTGATTGTAACAATAATGGTTTCTAATGTTAGACGTTAGGGCTTGCTTAACATGAACTATCAAGACCCTGAGTACAGTGTCATCTTCTTTATCACACATTGTTTTATCGTATGTACTTATTTAAGTATTACATTTATATATTTTACGAATATTTTTAGTAACAAATAGGTATTTAAGTAAGTCTTCAACACTGTTTAGATCTCCATTTGCACCGGTTATTCTCTGTTGACTATATGATTGACTGCCTTTGGCATTAAGTTCACCATTTGAACTTTTTACGTTTACTTATTATGAAAAAAAGTAAAAAAAAAAGTAATTAATTCATAAAACATGGTAATGATACTGATAATAATTTACTTTATGGCTAAAACGTTTATTAGAATATTTCTTGACTTCACTTGCCACTATTTTAACCGATTGAAAAGGTAAATTTTGAAGGAGAATATACGCGAGTTCAAGTTGCTTTTCAATACTAATAATAGTAATAATAATTTGGAAAAAGGGAACTTCAATCATTGAAAACCTACAACTTGGGATCCTTATAATTTTTCTATTGGTGCTATATCCTATTGAAGGTAGAATTTTTCGTTACGGCACTATCCTCAACAACTACTTAACAAATACCAGTAACGCCATCTATACAACACGTAACAAACGCGCCGCGAGCACCTCGGTCTCGTTGACAATCATCTACATAGTCCACAATTCACGGAGTTTTAAGATACCTAAGCAAAAGTATTTTTTATTCTTCGCAATTTATAAACACTTTCTTCTTGCAAGGAATAAATTAGTCTGGCTGATAAAATATGATTTAATTATATTATAAAAACTTACTATAGTGAACGATAATCTAATGCACGACACAAAGAGATCGCGTGTAGACGTGCGAGTTCTATATAGCCATATTTAATCGCTTTTCGCATTAAAATTTATCGATTTTTCAGCGGGTGAGGTTAATCTTTAACGTAGGACAAGAATTGTTGGGTACAAACCAAATTACGTCAAATTTAACACCATTTCTAGAAATTGAATAATTTCAGATAAGACCGCAAAACAATGTCAGCTAGGATGTAGGTTTCCAGCGCACGTCTATGTAGGTGAGTGTGTGTCAAAACGTAACGAGGGCGCCTCCGCAACCCAATCTTACATGTTAATTGCTATATGCTCTGAAATGGCAACTTTAAACATACGTACATACTATCTTACGCCCGCAACTCCGCCCGCCTAAAACTCGTTTATTTCTGTTCCATAGGGGACTATAAAAAAACTGTGATGAAAAGTATTCTTTGTCATATCCTGGAATTCGATCTACACCGAGTTTCATTTATATCGACTTCGCGGCTTAGCCGTGAACGCATAGCAAAAAAACAGGTAGACAGAGTATGTCTGGATCTTCAAACATTTTAGAGCAAAAATATCTTAGATCGTCATGTACTCTCTGTATTCCAACATTTATAATTTAAACTGAAGAACAAACATCTAAACATCTTTACAAACTTTTATATTTATAATTTTCCTGCCACTTCGTTCGTCGAACGTAATTTATTTAATCCTATTCTCCGGATACAAAGTATCTTCGGTTTATGTATGTAAACTCTTTATTGCAAAAAAATATAAATATTACAATATTTTATTGTATTGTATTGTTTTTTTGTTTAATCCAGGACATGAACTAAGTAGGTAGCTTCGTCCTAAATTTTATTTAAGTCCGTTTAGCGATTAAAAGATAAACATCCAAACACCCTGATAAACTATCCAGAGTTATTATATTAGTAAGATTTAATCAATCTAAACAGATACAAGATAAGTAATTCAAAATTACAAGACAGGCGGGTTTCTTTTTTAATAAATGGAACCAGTCGATAATTTTAGAATAACGAAGAATTGCATCCAAAACCCTTCTTAAGCACTCACAAATAGTACCCAGTTTATTTATACTAAAAATTAAATTTAACCTGCTATTTCTTCAGGTCATAGTTCCAATACAGGGAAGTATAGATCGTTACAGCACCACCAAACCACCAAACCATCCAAAGAACAAAATTTCCCTTTCCCTAAACTGTTCATTTAGTCAGCTCACTCTGTATGTAAGTAGTATTCTGTACAATTCTATTTTAATATACCTTTTAAAAAACGGCTTCATGCCAACTTCCTCATTCCACCCCAACACCTGTATAATTTCAAAACTAATTCAAGCCCGCCTTTAATCTTAAGTCTCGGTCACGCGATTAATTTACTAGGTAAAACTATTTTAATATTACAATAACACGATGAACTTTTCACGGAGTATTTATAGAATAGAGGGGAGTCGGCTAAGGCGGGATCATCTTTTATCTGCGGCGGCAACAGAATATTCTATGGGCGTACTGAAAAGTAAGAGGCTGATTCGCCGGGCAGCACCGAGCAGCCTTGATCGCGCTGAATTGGCAATATCCTGGAGCCGCGAGAAGCCCGATTGGCGAAACCTTGCGACCTGCAAAAGTCGGTCGGTGAACTCCACAAGGCCGGCGCGCGACCGCTTTCTTTGTTGCTGGTGGCGCAACCGCAACCACCCGCTCGGATCACTTCATTAAACCTCACACATCTGAATAACAATGTTCATCTGACTTCATGACCTCGTTGCAGCAAGGAGAGTTTGCTGCTAGGGAGCGTTCCCGACTGATTGTTATTAAATAAATGATATTTTGAATTAAAAAAGAGAGAGAAGAGAGTAACAGCAGATACTTAGGACCACTCCTAAGTATTCACTTCGAGTATTACAAAAAAACTCAATTTATTAAAATCACCCTAGTGGGGTTTTAATAAATTCAGCTCGCCCAAAAGTAATTTAGAAAATCTTTTCTTTATTAGTAAAGGTACATATTGGCAATAGTATTATTTTTACCCAAACACCGCAGCCAAATTGGTGGTTGCCACTTGAAAATATTGTTGTTCTTGCTGTTGCCATGTTGAACTCTTATTTGCGACCAACTGTTTTAATTTTCTTGTAATTTATAGTAAATTAATTGAGGCTAGTTTAAAGTGAGACAATATATAAGTACATCGTGCAGAAAGAAGTACCTATTCAGTTTTCTGTCGAACAATACAGCCTTAAAATGTCGGAAAATAAATAAATAATTAAATAGTTTGTATATGTAGCTTATACCCTGTGGGCTACCATAGTCTTTGCCTAATAAACTCTGATTGAGATGGGTTCTGCTGAATATATCAAAATGTTTTAGGCTACAGATACTTAGGTATTGTGTTAAACTCTCCACGGTGCGCAAAACGTCAGTCAACGTTAGTTAATTCGAAAAATTAGGACAGCAGAAACCTTGCGTCATAGTTTGCGACAAAGAATTAATGTCAACAAAAACGTACTTACTTATCCTTATGTTATATAACGAGAAGAGTTAAACTTATTATGTGGGTAAGTGCTACATTTACGTAAGCCGAGGGCCGTTCAATAGCGAGTTACTACCGTCAGGTTGCGTAAGCTTTCGCGTATCGCTAACTATTCTATTTCGAACAATATAACTCGTCACTACTTGTGCTAAACCGTATCGCTGCGATGATGTCAGTTCCGAGAAAAAGAGGCCTTTGATGCTCTAAGTAGGTTCTATGTATTCGGTATAGGGCAGAATTCAAAACGCAGCTGATGTAAAACGCAATGTTTCCACATTTATAAAAAAATAAAGCTAGATTCCTTTCACTCTGAAATAAAAATAATGATGTTAATAAAAACTAACCAAATGACAACATTTAAATGGAAACCCAAAAAATGATCACGGTTCTGGACGCTAGAGAATACACGATACCCCAACGAGGTCGTCTTCAAATAATTATCGTTAAAATTAGAATAGTAGGTGAACATTCATCAAACTATGACAAATACATATTTGCTGAAAGTACGAGTAGGTACAATAATGTTGACAATGACCGAGTCACAAAAAACTGCATCAGCATCAAGAGGTAGCATGTTTGATGTTTGATCTGCGAATTGCGTTTTGGCTTGGATTTTACAAGTCCGCCGCGCCGGTGGGTATGTCATACGATCGAGTACAAATAAAGGCCATGCATTTACATTTGCTGCTGGAGCGTTGTTTCGCAGTTATCGTAATAGGTTCCATGGCCAAGTTGCAAAAAGCAGGCGCGTGCGCAGGCAAGTCGGCGGCGCGCCTTACCGCCATTGGAGGAGCTCGCGGGGCGGGGGGGCACTTTCACCTGGCGAGGCTGCGCGGGCGACGACCCCCGTGCCCTACTCCGCTGACCCACTATGGACGAAACGAAACACTCACTTTCATTTCTGTCCAATTTGTCATTAGGCCTGTGGATGCGTCTTGCGGTCTCGGCGCTGTTGCAGCATCGTGGATGCCTATTTACGGGCTGGAGCTGGAGCTCGTCTAGCGGCGGTGCGCCCGCGGCCTCGGAGATAGTAGAAAGCTGTCAGCTTGCGTAACACTTGTTATTGCCGAGAGTGAAAGTAGTGTGGCGCTGCCCCCATACTGATGAGCGCGAAACGGGTACTTCACACCGGCCCGCCCGGACCCACACTGGGTTAAAGTGTCACGATCCGCAAGTTATATAATCAACTTTTGCTTTCGGAATAGAAAACTATACACACAACCGTGCGAAAAAGTTGTCACATTTCCTCGTATCACTAATGCAAGCACAACACTCAATATTCTACTTAGTAAAACCATATTGCTTTTGACGTGTTATCATATTGTTTTGAACTCACTCGACATGAGTATATAGTTTTAATTACAAGTCGATACCTCCACGTGGTCCCAAGATAAAGGGTCTTGACAGACAGACGGACAGACGGACAACAAAGTGACCCTATATGGGATCCGTTCTATCCTTTTGAGGTAGGTACGGAACCCTAAAAAATACCGTTTATCCGTTTTGCCCGCCCTAGGTGGCCTACATCAAGCCCTGAATATAATAAAACTAACAAAAAGGGTGGTTTAAACGTAATTGTTTCACCAAAAATCAATTTGCTTACATAGAACGTGTGGTTACTAATCTATGCTATCGGATGAGAATCAACAGCAAGTCCATCTGAGTAACGAGTAGAGTGACAGTAGTTCTGTATCTTTCTATCGATCAAGTATCGAACTAGAACAAATATTCTTCTTGCTCGCCCTCTCCGTCTTGTCTTGCCCGTGAGTCCCCCTATTCATAGTAACGTTGACAATACGATAACATGTAAACAGCAATAGAGCTCCAGTTTGCTTATTTTTTATATATTTACTCTAAACGTATGGTACTATCAGACCATTGGAACCTTGACCCACCATAGAACTGTGTCACAGAGACGTTGATTCAAGTCATAAGAAGTGTCAAAAAAATTGTTTTATAATGTCACTGTGACACCGTTCTATGGTGGGTCAGGGTTCCATTGGGCTGATAGTACAGATAAAAGTTTGAAAAATCACTTTGAATGCGTTCATTCTTAAGGCCTGATTTATTTAATTCTCGGAAGAAGAAAAAAACCTGAGATTAAGTAATCGCATGTTAGTTTTAAGTCATTGCTTTCTTTTCCCATTCATTGAAATGAAAAGGATACAGCTAATATTTATCTGGAAATAGATAAATCAGTAACCTAATCTCCTTCAACCTAGGTAAATTCTCACTTTGGTGTTTTACTGAAAAATTACTTTATTTAAATCTTTCAGTCGATATTTACAAACAAGTTACTGACGATCAAATGTTTCACAAGTGAACATCTCTAGTACTCAACAGTATTCAAATTGAACCGCGAAATCCGTAAAAAATGCTAATTGTTGTACATTTAAAATTTACTACAGCGTCTAGTAACTATAAATAAAAAACTAAACTTTCAAATATCTTTAATACTTTTTTAGTTCTTCGTTCGTCTATAAAACGTCATGGAGTTTAAATCAAATTTCGCGCCAAATAGTTAATCGGTAATTTCCGTCGCTAGTCGGGTAGGTTCGTGCGTCGCTCGCAGCGCTTTGCAGCGACCTCGGGCGTCGCAGGGCAACGAACGCTCACTAGGACGAATGTATTACAAAGTCCGAGTCGCCGCGGCCGCGGCCGCTCCCTGCCTCTGCTCCGAGATCCAGCCTAGGCTGCCTCTTACTGTGCCTACTGCAGCCAATGGCCTGCATCTCGTTACGTCAAGGTGAAATATGTAGATGTAGGCTCAAGCAATCTACTTCAATTTAACTACACTATGTTATATTGACCTACGTTCAACGACTTCTAACAATATCTATGAATCTTAATTCTTACTAATATTATAAATGAAAAAGTTTAGATGTTTAGATGTTTGTTACTTAATTATGCTACAACCACTGAACGGATAAAAATTGAATAGTTCCCGACGGAGCAGCGATAAAAACGACGTCTACGCGGACGGAGTCGCGGGCAGAACCTAGTAAAATATAATGATGTAGGTAATGACCCTGATTATTATAAATTATCATATCGTTGATTTATGATTCGCCGGGTAGATCGTCGGCCTAATCTGGCATGGAAAAACTAATCAAATAATATTAAACCTGATAAGTGTTTATTTTTCGAATCAAGTAATATCAAGGGTTTGCAAATATGACATTTTGAGAACACAATGTCAGTAAATGCTATTTTGCAAGCTCATAAGTCGACTGAGCTTAGCATATTTCACATTATCCAAGCAGTACTCAGCCGTGACGTCACAGTTGGGGTAGATTAATGAGGCGGCTACGAGCCTCTACGAGCCTGTGCTACGCCGCAGGCTCTACGGTCTTGCACTGACTATGATTTATGCACCTAGTGGCTTGAAACATGTCAGGAATGACGAATACGCTGCGCCTGCATTCACTCGTAGGTACCTACCAGACCTACCTAGTTGGATGAGATCTTAATCTGATAAATGCAATGGCAATAATTATGTTTGCGAATGCAATGCAACTGCTACAAAGGACTGGTTATTTAATCAAAGACGATGAGCGGGTTAAATTCACCTGACCCTCAGTGTCTACCTGTTGTTATGAACCGCTCTAGCATTGTCATTTGCAAAGAGCATTGCCAAATGAAATGTCACCGATGACAAACAAGAAATAAATATGCAATGCTAATCCACGATTAGTACAATTCGCTGGTATTAGAATGCGAATTTGCTTACAGCGCGAGTCGCAGCGCACGTTCGCAAGATAAGTCAGTCAGGGTCGGCGCGGTGCCGACGGCCGGCCGTGCACCCGCTTGCGACACCCGCGCGCCCGCCGCCCGCGCCCCTATTCTGCCCCGACGATCGCATTCGAACTACAATACGACGCCTGCCCTCCGATCCAAACCGCACTCCTCTAGTCCCGCGACTAAAGTTCTATTGCAGCTTTTTCAATAGAATACTCCCTCGGTCGCAACTCGAACACAAGCCATAACCATGAGGAAAACAACAACACCCACGCTACGCCAGCCATGACGTGTCTTTACAACTGTATTTATGAAACCGATGCTTGTTGCTGACATGCCAGCCGAACCTATTTGTTTCAGTTCACAACCACCTGATGGCTATTCAATGCAAGACTGATATCGATTTCTGTTTCTTTTGAGATCATTATAATGATTAATAAATTAAGTGAACGTGAAAATCGACCACCGACGTTATTATAAGAACAAATCTTTTGAAATATTTTGTTTTAGTTTTCATATTGCCGAGATATGAAACAAGAAAGCTCAAACATTTAAGTATAAAACTCAGAAGTGCCTCGTATTTCAACGTTTATTGTTTTCTATAGATTCTCGACAACTTAAACCGATGGATTTAGCTTGTCTCCCGAGGGAGTGATATATGTAGTAACCAGGGCTACTCTATATTGCTCAACTCCGCGGATGAATTGAGGTCGCGGTGGCTAACTGATAACTGACGCTCGTGGCCGCACCCGTGGCGAGGCGCTCGAACGTCGAGGATGCAACCGATCAGCCTCAAAAACCGCACCACCCAATATCAATACACAATAAAGTCATAAGCTTTGGTCTCAACTAACTGTTCATCTAACTTTCATTTGACTATAACAAAAGCTAAAACTCTTCACATCATTATACAAATGCATACCGATTACGCCAATAAGTACCTATAAATGTGCAGTAAGTGCAACGTGGTTCCAATAAATCCTTGAATGAATAAAAATAATGACCTGCCGTTTTAATCTCTCAGAACAAGATAAGGACCGGTTGTTCCATTTTGGTTTATCCATTAAGGATAAGGAAGTGACACGTTCGTTTGTCCGCGGGTACGTCAGCTGTGCAGCGTCCTGATTAACAAGGTTACACTCGTTTGGTAACAATCTTATTGATTGCAAGGTTCTGTTCACATATGTTCATGATGTAATGCAAGCTTTACGTTTAGAGATCCGTTCGTTATCTTTCTCCCCAACTCCCTCTTTGTTTAGATACACTTCGAACTGGCAGCTCCTAAATAATAAGCCAGTGCACGCCACGTTTTTCTTTCGAAAATATTATTAATTTTTAAATTTTTAGGACAAAAGCAATCGCTTTAACTGTTTCAAACTCTCGCCAGGTGTGATCTGATTGGAAATTTAAATTATTTTGGCATGAAAGTTTGGAGCTGCTAAGTAGTATGCGAGAAGTCCTTGAGGGTAGTCGGGCGCCGAGATACGGCCGGGGGTGGCGGCGACCCAGTTGTAGTTCAACGACCGCGCTATATTTAGCCTCTCCCGGACCGCGGCGCGTCTAGCTAGGCCTGCATGTGCATTCGTTATCCTACGGAATGCAACGGCTTGTACGTCCATGCAAATTTGAGCAGATTCTTGTTTCGCAACTGCAATGGTCACTCCGGTCGTTGTTGTCAGAGCCTCGACTTACCTGAAACAAACAAAAAATTATAAGTACATTTTGCAGTAATAATCATAGTAAATATATGTAGAAAGGATGTTTTTGTATTCCATCTAAAGTGTTGGAGTAGTATTGTGTTGTAGCAAGGCCACATTGCATATCGATTGTATTATTAAATGTCATTCGCTCTTTGTTTTATTGTTTTACATTGTTTAATAAAATAGCTACTCAAGTTTCACTTATATCGTAAACAATATTACGTTACATATTTATACAAATTACAAGAAATCAAAATTCTTCAACTTATTGAAATTCTGAAAGATACTACCTATAACCGCCCTGCTACACGCATTCCAGAACTCTCACAATAGATTGTAGTTTATATGATCGTTCTAGTGAAATACTTCAAGCAGCCATTGCCGTCAGAGTTAGCGTATTTGCCTAATTGATCAAATATAGTTCACTCAAATAATGCACACAATACTATTTCATAATCGGCTAAACTCTGAGTTGAAAGTCGTTCGCGGCGAGCGGGCGCTCGAGTCGTTACGTTGTCATCGCCCTAATTTTGCAGTGTCCTCGTTTTTGAGGTCAGCATCTATCGGGGCAACGAACTCGTGCCCTTACAGCGGGGCCTGCGCGCGCGGGGCGCGACTAAGCGCCGCTTACGGAACCCGTGCTTGCTCTACTCTACGGCAGATGGCGCGCAAACTTCGTAAAAAATCAAACAATGGATAGTTACGTGGTTGCGTTTATGTGCTAGCAGTCGAAGAGAAAACAGAGTGATGTTCTTTATGTAACATCGTAAGACTTAAGCGTCATATCACGAAACTTATAAGAGGTTGTGCAAGTTAGACAAAAACATTAAATATTTGCGATGTTTTAGATGAAAGCGTGCAACTTTTGAAAACAAATTCGATCAAATGAGTCGGTGGTATCACAACCCTATCTAGTTGCTACGGGCTACGTCAGAGTCGAATGCATTACGGCCCGTATTATTTGCCCGTAGCGTAGATCGTAGCCGGTGCACACAGCAGCGCGGCGGCGGCGGCGTGCGCACGCGGCGCGCCGGTGTGCGTGCGGGTCGTCGGCCGGCAACCGGGGCAGCCTTGCTCCGTCCTCCGCGCCCTATTTCTGTCGCCACAGCCCCCCTCCCCTTCGGCCCTCCCTGCATAACCCACCATTTCGAAATTAGGTACCATCTCATAACCGTAATAATATCACTGAAGTTACGGGACATTTTACGTGTGTCGTGTTAACATTAAATACTTAACTTTCACATTTTAAATCGAAGAGAAATCACGATGTTGTTACCTTTGCAACAATGAACCACAATACCACGATCTATATTTTAAATGAGTTTAAATTTGACTGTGCTTGGTTTTAAGGGAGTCTTTTATGAGTGTCAACCGCTTAAGGGGGTGCCATTCGATTTACATTTACAACGTTAGATGTTTTTATTAGAAATACTGAATATCACCACATTGTAATGTAAGAAAATAGATCAAACAATGTGTTATCATTTATCATAGAGTCACTAACATATAAATGTACATAAGTATTCTGAACTAGATCACTGACTAAACGTTAATATCAGGATTATAAATAAAAGTACTTTCGCATGTATTCATAAATAAAATTTACTAAAAAAGATTCGTTGAAATAAATAGATCTAAAATAAAATGCAGGTAAATTAAAGTACAACTTTTATCGTACATGTTCTTGGCATGTTGTTGGTTGTTGGAAATTCTGTACCTAGCTCTGCCTACCCCACTCTGGGAATAAAGGCGTGAGTTTATGTATGTATGTATGTTGTTGGCAAATTCTAAATTTAAACAAATATTGTAATTATTTTTTAACCGATTTCAGGACGTTCTTAAGTTATCCGAATCACGCATAACTTGTCATTTGCGAACAGATGTTGAAGTGCCGTATTTAAAAGAAAAGTCTTTCAATTCGCTTATATAATTTTAACTTTTAAGACAGCTCAAACGAAAATGTGTAAATCTACGTACATACATACATAAACTCACGCCTTCGTTCCCAGGTAGGCAAAGCTACAGCATTGCCTTCTACTACGATAAAATTCCAGATTCTGAACAGAGTAACTGTTTCTTTCGATACAATTAAAATATACAGCAAATTTTATGAATGAAACTGAGCCGCGTGGCATGCGTCATCATTCAGTACCAGTTTACTGTTTGAGATATTAATTAGTATCATAATAAAATGTTCAATTGTGGCTCCTCGTCAGGGTCTCGTGCAGGGCCCGGTGCGTGGACACCGCCGGCGCCTAGTTGGTCACAGCGCTTATGACAAACATGATTACACTCATTAAGTCATTACGTAGCACCTTCGATCACACTGGCCAGCCGTCCCCGCTGCGGTTTATGTTATTACTAGCGACCCGCCCTCGCTTCGCTTCGGTTTCTGTAAAACCCGTACATAAAACAGTATCTATTATACATAAAAACCTTCCTCTTGAATCACTCTATCTACTAAAAAAAACCGCATCAAAATCCGTTGTGTAGTTTTAAAGATCTAAGCATACATAGGGACAGACAGCGGGAAGCGACTTTGTTTTATACTATGTAGTGATTAAAGTATCAAGAAACTTTAAACTACGCTTAGTGTAAGTACATATATAAATTTTTAACAATGACTTGTTAATCCGTTAAAAAGGTAATGAGTGAAATTAGAATTAAATTGGAGGAATGATATCTATGGTTGTCTAATTGTAGCAGTTGACCAAAAAGCTTTAACTACCTCATCTGAAATTAATCGGTGAGGCATTTATTATTGTAAAACGTACAGTTTGCTTATAAATTGACGTTTGTCGACGTACATGAACGGGAAGGAGCGGAGGGGGGGGGGGGTGCGAGCGACGTGTTGTGGCGCGATGACGCGAGTTGCGTCTACTTTTACTCGCACTTTCTCGAGCGTTGCATCTGCGCTTGCGCAACCCCGCGCATGACGCGCCGCTGCCTCTACGCAAGCGACGCATGGTAACAGCATTTCTTTTTACTTACATATCAATCAGTAAACACATTTCAAGGCTATATAAGTCAGTTACGAAATGCGTAATAAAAAAATATGGAAGCCTAAATATACAAACAACATCACCCATTTTTACTAATGATATTGCAATTAAGTAAAAGACAGATAACAAGATTACTGATTTGGTTATCCCGGTTATTTCAATGGAGCATGGAAAATTTCAATGAAAACTTTTTACAACGGGATAAAGTGGGGAAGCACGCGGCCGGGAGGGGGGACTGTACGTGCCCTAGTTTCTCGCGGGTGCATGAACTCAAACGAGGTAAGGCCACCGACCGACGCGGCTTACAAACAAAACTGCACTTTATTTATAAGTGTTCATGTTGTGTTTCTGTTTGGTGGCGTGAGCTGGTATATCGTCACTAGCCTATCTGATATCGTACGGTTGCGCTTGTGATGCCAGAACCAGCTCCGCGCCGCGACCTTCGCGCGGCCTCGGGGTCCAGCACACCCTGTCACCGTCAGGTGCTAATGGCATCAACCTAATGCAAATTTTGTAACGCGTTCAAGAGATTTTAAATCGTACTATTTAAAGTTTTATAGACAATAGACTCATATAAGGCATACACATAGGTACACTGTTACTAACCGACATCAGTTTCTAATTGTAATGATAAGGATATGCAAACTGAAGAGATGGTAGGTAATAGTTATTTATTCATTTGTTTAGTAATTCGAAAAAGTGTTAAAATTATGTCATTTATATTTTTTCTACCCTTTGTTTAGGTCCAGTAACGACTTCCATCATGTACATAAGTTCCCGTTGATTTCCTCGAATGCCAAACACGTAACATTACAACCTTGCCCCAAATACGGCTATTTCTACACATGAGGTCACCGTAAAGGGGCGTAAAGCCGTGACCAAAAATCGTCACCCTGTTACGGGTCCAATATTGAACATGTCTGAGCGACATTAGAGCTGATTCGTTTGCACAAGAGTTATTGATTAGTACTCGGCGTTCATGGTAATAATAATAACTAATATTAGAAGTGACAAGCTTATTAGCTTCTTACATTTGTTTGTTTTGTTTAGACATGAATATAACTATAAACCGAATGATAAGAAAGAATTTCCTTAATAAATACTTTAAATCCTTGTTTTTATTTATCCCAATTTAAAGTCGGTGGTGCCATTTATTGGCAAAATAACTGTGGACCATTTTAGGTCTCTAAAATTGTCCTTCTTAGAATTCTTTGTTCACCTTAGGACACTTAGTATGCTGAACATACATTCTTCATTAGGCACCATCGTTTTCTCGGAAAATAGTTCGCTAAAACCACAAAACCATTAATCCCGAGCTTATGTTAATATTGTATCCTTAGCAACACAAACAGTACTAGAGATAAATGTGTGTTCAACTTGTTAACTAAACCATGACATTAATATTATAAAATAACTGAGAAAATATTATAAAATTCAACGCACGCTAGAATTATGCCCTGTTTTTTAGGCGATAATTGGTATTGGTACAAACACATCAAGCGTGGTAGGTACACTGGCATAAAGATTTAGATATGCCATTTTAAACTTATGACCGAACATTCACTCAATTTATTTATTAGTCACGCTAATAATTTCGCAAGTCAGTTTAATATGTCATTAGTGGTTAGCCGGAGCGTGGGCGCGGGGTGCTCCGGCGCCTAATCTGGGATGCCCCGGGCGCCGCGCCAGCTCGGTGCTGTTGCACGGCACGACACAGTTAACGGAATAGCCACTTGCAATGTAATACAACAACCGAAGGATTTTCCCATTGTGTCGTACGCTTTATTCATTTCGTACACTCGCAGCAGGAGACAAGTTCATTAGCCCTCATTTACATTTGAATACAAATTACATCTCAAGTTATTTAACTTGAAAAATTTGGTATCTGGTTATTACAGACTAAAAGTATTAGTTCCAAAGGGTGTTTGCCCCGCATAAGGCTGGCCGCGGCCCAAGGTTTTTTACGTGAGGATTTACTGTAATTAAGTTATTTACCAGCTACCTGCCAAAACCTACTAGGGACTGCATCGAGCAAACGTCGAGCATCCAGTGGCGCCCTAATTACTATTATTGTGTTTTCTAATTAACTAAATCACTTCCTTGCAATCAGACGATCCGTTTTTGTAGCCCAAGTAAAAACACAATTTATGGGATACGTAACAAACTTTGATAACAATTACCTTTTGAGTAGTCAATTTAACGGGAAAAGGTAGCCACTTTTTTCCGTTAAGTTGATAACTCGAAGGTGAATTGTTATTAAAGTATGTGATACACCCTATAAGTTGTGTTTTCATTTGTAGTACAAAAACCTACCAACCAATTTCAAGAAAATACTTTAGTTTATTAGAAAACACAATAATAGAAATGAGGGCGCCACTGTTCATCCGGCGTACGCTCGGCGCAGTCTTAAATATGTAAATGGTCAACACGGGAATGGGAGTTTTAATTGAAGTTACCATGTTGATTACCGCGGATATGATTACTTTTATATATAAATATTTGAAATTCTGCCAGTTATTTGTATTTTACAAGTGTTAGTGTGCTTTGGTCAAATCTTGCAATTTTATTTAGAACAAGTACTCGTTATCGGAATGGGCTGCAATTGTGAATGTAAACCCGATGACAATGCAATATTATGTTGACTTAGAGCTGATCTGATGATGAAATCGGGGTTGTAGGTACTCAACGTAGAGCCATCGAGTTGAAACCCGTTAGTTTGATCCCGATCGCCAAATGATGACTGTGAAAAAAAATACAGGCAACAAAAGCTTGTCCTATGTAGGTAGTATAACTTTTTATTCTCAGAAACTTATGCATCTTATAGTGGGTTTCCACAACTCGAAGTCCCTGCGCCTATTTAGCGTGTGTCTGGCGATTAATATTCTGCTGTTTATGTAAAAAAAATAACAAAAGGGTCCTGTGAAGCAAGCGAATAAGCTGTCGTTCCAAGAACAAAGCACAGAAATCAATCATAATAAGCGCTGTAGTGACGGCGCGGCGTCCGCCTTTCTTTATTCTCTCCTGCTTTAAATACGACCGAGGCAGCCGGAGCGACGGGACTCATGAATAATTCTATTGTATTTGCCGTATATAGGTCACGTCGGCGGCGCGTAAACAGACGTAGCCATGGAATAATCCACCAGCCATCCGCCGAACTGGGACATCATAACACTCAATATGCACCGTCGCCATCTACCGAAATAAAACGCTTGCCCTCCTCATTATCTACACATGATTACAAACTGTATGTGTACGAAACAATGCATACGTATGCATAATGATGTGTTCGAAACAGAAGTAAACAACCTCTATTTAGGACAATAAACTTCATCAAGAACGTTCGATAATTGTGTTCGATTGTTAAATAATTAGGAATATCATTATGTTTCAGAGGCGATAGGCGCTCATCGAGAGATTTGCATAGCGGCGCACGCGCCTGCACCGGGAGGCTGCGTCGACGGGGCTACAGCCGACACACGATCTATGATATAGAATGGCGTGGGAATAATTTAAGGGTAATCCACAGGAGAGATAACTTAGGTTTTTTTGAATGTGTCATTTCCCGGTATTTATGTGGGCTATAATTAAGATAAAAGAAGCAACGTTAATGTCTAATCTCTGAATCTCTAACATAATAATATCTCACCTAAGTTTTTCTTATTTTAAGACTTTGACGTAATTAGTTAGTAAACATAATAATATATTTGCAACGTAGATAGGTAACGTTGCAAACATATCATTATTTTCTTGTTCACTATTACTTTTTATTACTCGAGAAATATTTTTTAAGTATCAATGTTAAGCTATTGTACTTTTATTTAACCATGCAAGTCAAGTTGCCAGTTGATTTCCAATCTTGAATACCAGGTATTGAACTCTTTCGCACACAGAGCGCTTGTGCTAGCGTAGCGTAGGGCCCAGAGGTTAGCGCGCGGGGCAACAAACTCCGCAAGGTTGCGCGACCGACTCGCTATCGCGAGCTGCAGAAAGCTATATTGCCCTTCTCTAGCCGCTATCTTGCTATATAACTGTCATATCGGTAGCATGAAGGTCTTGTAGTGAATGCTCGGTATTTCAACGTTCTAAGCAAAGTAGGTAATGCCCGTAAGTAGGTAGACATAGTTAACTTTAAAGTGGCAACTACGATGGATAATCGTATCGCAATATTTTGAGTTTGAGTTTACAAACTATATTAACTTGACTTATTCTTAAATGTCTGCTATGCATGTCTTCAGCGTTTCATCTTTAGTGATATGGTGAAGTGACAGAAACTAGCTAGTTTTTTTTTATATTAAGTAGCCCCACAAAAATGTTACCTAAGTATGGTTAACTAGAAGAGATCCCTGAAAGAAATAAGTTCGCCTTTGTACATTCTTTATTTTCATATAAGTGTTTTTTGTTAAACAATTTCTTTTTGTGCAGTAAAGAGTTTACTTACTTACTTAAATATTGTATGTTTTGTAGGTGGTGTTAAAAATAATAAATGAATTCGAATTACAGTTGTTCACATCACAAGTCTTATTGGAAAAAATGAAATTACTCATGATGTCCCCATATAATTTATCATACTACTAGCGCCATCTGTTGTCGAGTAGCTGAACACAAAGCAATGTAGTTCGAGAAGAACGGCACGGCGTGAAATACGAATGGAGAGTGTCGGAAGCCTTTACTGTAAAGTTTACAATTAGTTACACAAAGCAATAATAATTGGAGATAAATATATCAAATTACTAATAAGTTATTTCGTGAGTGTGCATCGCATGCCCTGTAGAGGGAGGGAGGGGAGGTCTGAATAAAGTGATGAAAAATATTTAGGTTGGTATAAGACATTAAAATGTAAACATATCATTGCAACATTGCATTTTTTACATTCATGTGACGTGAATGCACCCCAGTGCGGTTCATTCATTATGATTTTCTGATGACAACAAAAGTTATTTAGTCTTGCCTTTTCACGTATGAATGTTTTATGAGCATCAATACAAAGCGGTGGAAAAATGCAACAAACACGAACGTCATCGGGTAAAGAGAACGACGACCGCGTGACGCGGCCGCCGTCACGCCGACGACGTGCGTTAGTCGGCGCCTGACGTCGCGCAGAACAACGACGCATCTTCGAAGTAAACAACCACTTTCAAGGAACATCGATGAAGATGGAGAGAAGCAAGTGGTAATTGACACGAAACGTCGATTCATGATTTCTTTATTCATTTGTTTGGTAAAGGCTTATTTGCATTTGTTGATGACGCGGCGTGGTTAGCCTAGTTGGTAGTGTGCCTTACGAAGCTAGCGGTCCGGGGTCGCGTCCCGGTAAGAACCAATATTTGTGTGTTAGGCTCGAGCATTACCCCCACCTGACCTGTGTTTTTGTAATGTGATACGCAATAAACAATTTGAATTTGAATTTGAATTTGCATTTGTAGGGAAGTTGTGAAGGGCGCGGGCGACTAACAATCCGTCGGCAGACATTGGCCTGTCAATTCAACGTATTAGAACAGTGACCATCAGTTGTGCTTAAGAGGATTGTGAAGTGAAGCTTAAATCCCGTAGATGTCAAAAAAAAACATACCAATGCTCCGCACGATAACATAACGTTAGAAAACCCCCAAAAATAAAGTCAGATATCCGCCATTTTTTAGGGTTTCGCAGTCAAACTAAGAAACCTTATAGTTTCGCCATGTCCGTCCGTCCGCAGCCTAGCTCAGAGACTCTTAGCACTAGAAAGTTGTAATTTGGCATGAATATACATATTAGTCACGCCAACAAAGTGGTAAAATAAAATATTGAAAAACATTTTTTTTAGTGCACCTCCTCTACACGTAACGTGGGGATGGTTTTTTTTCTCGTCTAACCCCATAGTTTGGAGTGTCGTTGGATAGGTATTTAGAGATATTGTGGGTTTGTGATTTTTTTTTCGATTAAGTGATCCGTTCTTAAAATATTAAGCTTTAAATCTTTAATTTTTGTTAGGGTCAAGTGTCCCCCCCTCCCCCTACAGCCAAAACTATAAATACTAAAAGTCTAAAAAATGTCTTCAACGAAAGCGCATATACCGGATTTAAAAGGAAAACTATCATCTTATCTTATCTTATCTTATGGATGGGGTCCTTACGGATACACTTCGACCCTATGGGATCTTTTGTGTAATTACCCCTCTTTTAGCTCTTAATCCAATGCAGCCTCCACCCCTTCCAAATAGCGGATAGTGGAGTGCAATGGCAGAGCCTTGAAATCGTTCGGTTCTGGGTAGCCACAACCGAGTATTTTCATTCTTACTCCGGCGAGTGCGTCACATTCACACAATAAGTGTTTCATTGTTTCCACCTCCTCGCCGCACATTCTACAATCTGTGTTGTCATATAGGCCCATCTTTGCTAGGAGATGTTTGACCCCAAAGTGCCCTGTAAACACTCCGATAACGAATCGGAGTTGTCTTCTGCTTAGTATCCAAAGTTTTTTGGTCCAGCTCTGGTCAACTCTTTCTATGAAGAGCTTTGCATGCCCTAAGCCTACCGTAGTTTTCCACTCCTTCTGGTGGTTTTCTAGGGTGTTATCGTTCAGGGCTGCTTTTATGGTGCCCGGTGAGGGTGCCACAAATGGCTCTGGTCCGACGTATGCGTCCTTGGACCCTTCCCTTGCCAGCTCATCCGCGGCTTCATTCCCGGGATAGCCTTCGTGTCCTGGAATCCACATCAGTTTCACTTTGTTGTGCCTACCAAGCCTGTTTAGGGCTTGGATTCCATTGTAGACTAGTTTTGAGTCTACTTTAGGCGCTGTCAGTGCCTTTAGTGCCGCTTGGCTGTCACTTAGAATGTAGATAGTTGTGTCCTGTGGAGATCTACCTATATTCTCTTGCGTACAGGCAAACTATCATCACTAAGTACACTTAATTAGTTCCCGCGATACAGGCGACTAAAGTGTTTATATACCTACTAAATCATCTAAGAAAAAATAGTTCATACATGTTGTTTTTTGAGATAGCTTTTTGTGTTTGTCGTAATGGCTTCGGAACCCTACACTGAGCATGTTCCAACATGCTCTTGCCCGGTTTTATATTTATGTCGAAGTTATTATGGAAAACTAGGTCTACACGCTTAGGTACATTTTTATTTGTTTCTTTCCAACTAATATTTTCGTGGAAAGGAAAACGTGTTGGCCTAGTTTTCGATAATAACCACAACATTTTAAAAATCGAAAAAATGGAGTAGGTTTAAGGGGAGAGAAACGTTATCGCAGATTGTATGGTTTTTTCAGCACCACAACCCTCTTAAGATTTTATAACTTACATTTATTCACAGATTTTGGAATGTCCGGCGGTCTGCCAGTCGTGGGACTGCATGTAAAGTTGAGTTCATCAAAGCCTCTTGTTTTCTATGCATAGCACAGGATTACTTCAAATTGGTAGGTAATACAAAACACTTAATCGTGGCTCAGTTAATAGTAGGCTCGTTTAACAAGCCCAAAGTTTATTTTTTGTAAGATTGTCCTCTGATAATTATTTAAAATACTAATTATTTGTTTTGTTTAAACATACTATTATAAATACCTACGTACGTTAGCTTCACAATCATCACCTTCGGTTTATGCCTACATTTGCCTTTCTGACACTACCCTCTCAGTGTGCTGGATGTGCCGTTACCAGATTAGCTACATGCAATAATGTCTAAGAAAACTAATAAGCACGCGACTAGATTCCTTCTCTGTACGTAGAACGTTGTAGATTTAACGTGCCAAGACGTACCTATTTAGCTGTTATTACTTAGTAAATTTGTTAACCCTGGTCCCTGTTAGTTCCGCTACTACGTAAGTCACCTCAAAATAATATAAACCACGTGGCGCTCGAAAATTAAATTTCAATATTGGTTGATTGTATTCTTTTATGCATATATCTTACTGTGTTCTACCCACTGTTAATATAAGTAATAGTTAGGTAATAATTATTTCGAGACTAACCACCTTCATTAAATGAATGTTGTGTTAGGATATTTATGTATGTAAGTATGTAAACTCTTTATTGCACAAAAATATAAATATTACAACATTGTTATTAAAGTAATGTACAAAGGCGAACTTATTTATGTTGATGTTACAAGTAATAAAATCAATAGAAACTAAATACTGATTAAAGAAATTAACGCCTGAACGATTCATCTGTTTATTGAGGATTGTCAATCGAATTACTCTATCCTACATCCAGTCTTTGCTAAGTGAGAAAAAAATATTTAAATCATCATCTGTGTCAAAAAAATATACGAAGACGTAAATCCATAACATAAACTTATAAAGGTTATAAAAGCAGGTAATCTTGCGAAACACACGGAAATATAACATTATAATATCACAATTAAAATATTGATCAAAATACAACCAAACTTGCGATTTGAGTAGAGCACCGTGGCGCCACAAGCATGTTTATTTCTTGAACCTCGAAGCCTCCAAATGATTGTACTTTTACGCTTTACACGCCATCTCTTAGAAAACGTTTGAAGCTTTTAAGGCAACAGACGGCGGCCCGTGATTAGCGCCACCTAGCGACGCTTTTCCGCACTGCGCAGGCTTTATGGGTCTAGCGTTGCGTGGAAAGTTACAGTAGCGTCGGCAAGAGTTCGCTTTTCTCAATTTGCATTACTTTTCAAATAAATTTGTTTTACTCTTGTTTTAAGCCACAATCCTGCTAAAATATTTGTGTCACTTTGTTTTCAAGCAATGAAAATTAAAACATCCGTCACACTTCGTTCCTATTAATGTTTGTCCCTTGGAAAATCTCTCTAATACCTAGGTAAGTAGGTATCCGATTTTGTGATACTCGTACTGATGTTCTGTTTGAATTGAATGATCAAATAGGTTACTAGACTGAGTATCAAATTTTCCTCATCACGTTATTCTAAAAATATGATAGCTATGGCTAGAGTTGTGACCATATGATTTTAGGCCATAGGTATAATGTGTATTCCTAGCGATAATAGCAGTGAGCTTACGACTATTATATTTAAGAACAATGTAAAGAGGAAAATTGGATTATTCTTTCAGGCTAGGACCATAAGTAGTTATATTAATTTTAAGATCCTTGAGTTACTAAGATGTATAATTATATATCTTATATATCCTAATAAATAGACGTTCCTATTATAAAAAAATATACAAGGTCACATTTTTATACAACTTTGACAAATAATGTAGCAAATATGTAACAAAGTTATTTGTAATTTAGCAAATTTTAGGCCAAACAGTACTAATAATAACACCTACGGGTGACTTTTGCGACCGCGTTGATTATAATTTATAATTTACCTACAAACTTACTCAAATTATGCTGAATTCAAACGTCAATAAAGAAATACGTAATGCAACCTCCAGCCGACTTTCCGACTATCGTCCGGAATAAATAACACGACTGACCTACAAACAGTCGCGAACGCAGAAAGATGTGTTATCCATCCTACTCCTGCCTCAACGCGCAGAGCGTTGTGCGGAAGAGATAGCGGGCTCTCGTAATGATGACGAACCTCCGTTCTCAATGTCAAGTTCACCTATTATTAGTGTTCAATGCCACAAAACACACGCAAGCATAATGGCGGAACGCTGGTCAAGCGGATATACAGTTGTACAGACGATTTTCCAGGAATTCATCTCGGTAGCTTCGCGTAATTTAGACTCCATTTTAAAAGAAAAATCTGTCTCAATTAGTGCCAAGCCAAGGTATATTTTTGTGTCTAATGTGAATGTAATTATTGTATTTCGAGAGCTCCAACTTTACGCAATATTTTGGAAACACCTAAATCAATTTTAAGCACTTAATTTCAAGTATAAATTAAAAGAAATTCCTCCAGGATCTTTTCTCATACTTTTCGTTGGAAGAAAATTTGAGCATTAACATAATAAGACAAGGAGTTGAAATTGTTTTTATCGTGCGACAGATTTAGTAATCTTTTTATGGACCCACTTAAAAGGAGCAGTTTCTGTGCAGTTACACTGGAGAGCCTAAATTCATCGTTAATAGGTAATTGCTAATTAGTGAAAAGGAGGAAGGTACCTATTGGAACATAACCGGACGCCGGTTAATCTAAATAAATAAATAGAAACAGTGCAGATAGTGTTAATGCGCATTATAGGTATTACATGTCAATAAAAGGTGGCGGAGTCAATCCGGACGGGTCCAAGGTTATCGCGCCCTCTAGTCTTGAGTAATTAATTTGTAAATAAACACATTGTACCTATACAGTTTCGTAGGTGACGATGTGCTAACAACACAATTAGGTAGAGTGACTTTGTTTCTCGTCATCGACTTCGGTTGCCGAGAGGCCGGACTCTAGACTATAATAATATGCTAGTTTTGTCATCTTGGTTTTTGCGCGTTTACCCTTTACAACGCCACGCCATTGATGGATATATCTATACCACAAATGCTGAACGCGAAAGATAAATTCATCAGTTATGGAAGTTAGTGTAAAAATCCTTTATAGGTACTTTATACTTTATGCGTACATTACTATGTACGCATAAGATTTAGATTCACTATGCTCTATAGCTGCCACTGGTGTCTTATCTTATCTTATCTTACAGATGGGCTCTTTCGAATACACTTCGACCCATTAAGATCTTTTGTGCAATTACCCTCTTACACACTCAGTTGTTCGAATGTGCAGGTTTCCTCACGATGTGTTCCTTCACCTTAAAAGCATCGGGTAATGAACTTAAGTTAGAAAAACTCATTGGTACATGGTGACCGCGGGGACTGGCGCTGGTAACTCACAATGCCGAATTTATAAACAAGGGATCCATTTATTCCGTATTGCTTTAAGAACTGTAAACGATACTTCATAATAAATCAGGTTAAACTGCATTGAACCATTAAAGATTAGGTTTAAGTATTTATGAAATTTATAGTGAATTCTAAAAAATGTTTTTATGGTTAGCTCTCGCGCGAGCGCGCGACTCTCGCACTCACCGCGACACCCCCTGCACCGGACGCTGACACTCCTCAACGACATTATAGACAGCGACAGCACAGTAGATATATTTTTCACTTCTGAGTCTAGATTCCTTACTTTAGCCAGCCGTCACCTAGAGTCTATAAGACAATCAAGCTCAGTTTGTATGGAGTGTTTGTTTTTACTTATAACTTAGTCCTTAGTAAATCTTGTTTCTCCATGATTTGATTAACATGTCTGGCTTGACTGTTAGTGTTAATTATACGATCAATAAATAAATATTATACCGGCAGGAAATAAATAAGACAGAGCTACATCATGGAGATACGTACTTCGCGAGGAGACGTCGCGCAGTGCTAGTGAGCCAAATGGCCAGTTATTACCTACATAATTCGATACCTATTCCATAACCTGATTAAAACTTAATTTTTTTATTTCAATAAATTTTTACACATGTTATAAAATAGATTTCGAGTGAGGTCAGTTCGTAGTCATGTGATTTCGTTTCTGTCTGTTGTTTTTTTTTTAATAGGTACCTCTACGCAGAACATTAGCCAAATGTCAAGAAGCATTCCTTTTTTAAGTAAGTCTGACCTAAGTATATCTTGCCTGATAATATTCAAAAATTAAGTCGAGAGTGGAGTTTGCTGGTAGCCTATTTGCTTAAGTCTTAAAGACATCTCATATAGGTATCTCTTTGAAAATCTACATAAAGGAAACTAATTTAATTTCTTATCAGTTCGCAAAAAAAAAGCGAACGCTTCGTGCAAACAAACGGTATTTTGCCAGGATGATGGGCCCCAGACTATTGGTATCTTTAAGAATGAGCAAGAAAAAAACATTTAAACTGAACCCAAATAATACAATTTACATTTGACTCACATGTTAAGTTTTTAGAGTTGTTGGTAATTCTGTAGCTCTGCCTACCCCACTCTGGGAATAAAGGCGTGAGTTTATGTATGTATGTATGTATGTTAACTTATTAAATAGAGCACCACTGAAATTAACGAAATGCACGTGCGTACGCAGCGTCGCGCGGGCTGCGCAGCGGCGGCACGCGCGGCCCTCGCACGCACTTCCCCGTGCAGTATTGATCGCGGCCGTGACTCAGGCGCCCGCCCTTGCCCGACATTCACCCCCACACCCGTTATCACTACCCATCTCCCGCTGCAACTTAGGGTGCGTTTTATAACCGGATATAAGTATTGGACATTGATACAGGTTAAGCTTCGTGTCATACTTGTTCACTTTATTCAGGGACATACTTAAACCAACGCTACACGTGATATGAAATCCTGATACAGGTATGGACATAAAAAAACAAACACGAATGGCAATTATTGCCGCAATATTAACGATTTCTATTAGGAAATGAAAATCCCGTAGTCTGAAAATCTCAGTTATAAGTTAAAATAACTATTAAAATAGGACAGAACCACTATATAAATAGATCAAAGAATCGTACATAGCTCTGAAGTTTAAGTTTGACTTATGTATAATGTTATGTTATGTGCATTCAATTTCTCACAAGCTTTCAATAAAAGTGAGTTAATTTCAACTATTTTAATAGACAGAAATGACAAATTTAAATAGACGTAACTGTAGCTATACTTACTGCTCCATTTTCCCCCGATACGAGCCGTACCCCCGTGACCAACACACCCTACTAACTTTTATACCCTCTTTCTATAGACAGGAAATGCAGAGGGTTCCTAACAGGTAAACATCTATTTTAAAGAAAATGCTGCGTATTAGTGCGCATTTAGAATTTAGGACGCAGATACAATACACATTGTACAATACATATACTTTACAAGATGGGATAGGTTCCAAGTGATACAATTTTATTTCATGATGATGACAATACCAAAACATGTTTATTTATGTCGTGTTCTGGTAGTTTCTCTACAATTTTTACCTTTATTGGTTCGTCAAATATTGTACAGATTGGTTTAGTTTTATCATTTGTGGTGTCAAATCATTTCAAAACTCGTACCTACTCACACTGATTACAAAAAGTTGCAATGTTATCTATAATTGATGAATAAGCCTTGGATAAAAGTGTATGGGGGCAACAAAAATAAAGCTTCACTAGATGTAGGGTCTTGAGACACCCTCCGTAATGCGGCAAGGGCCCGGGGAGCCCGGGGCTGCCCCAAGGGATTGCGTCAACCCGGACTCAAGGAATGTTTAGGAAATCGAATTTAACTTTACAATAGTATAATAACTTTATTATTAATGGTTTGTACTATATATTACGTTACATTATGAAAGTTACGATCATGTCATAGCATACATGCAACATGCCATTTTCAGCACACGGGAGCACATCTTGCAGCATCCACGAGGCATCGTAAATCACGGCCAGCCTACTCAAGCGGCGCGCGGCCCGCGGACAGACGTCAAGTATGTTATACATTGCGCGCCGGATATTACTTGGGGCATAACGTGGCTACTAGTTATACTAAAATTATTGCCAATATGTCATTCGTTTCATTGAGTGTAACCAAATGAACGTCTTGTGTGTCAAAATTCAATGATATTGAAAGAAAGAGAGGTTTTTTAATATGATATTAATATAATTTGAACTTATGACCACAATAAGTAAAAAAGAGAGTATACCTTTAAAATATATTACGCGGCAGGTTATCGGGGAGTGCATCGAATGCCTACTGAAATTACTCGCTGGCAATTAATATTACCGTTTTTTATTTATTTAAATTCAAACAGACGACGCCTTATCTTTACATATCCATCATTCCTAACAATTACACCGACTAACATTTAAATACTTCTCTCGGTCTCTGTACGTTAGCACTTAATAATTTGATAGTAAACGTTTTCTCGTGTTAGCAAAATAGGGTGCCTTTGGGATAGTAGCAAGCTGTCTGGGCATGCGCTGCACCGAAACGCATGAGTCAGCGTGCTGGCAGCGACGGACGCGACGGTAGCGGCGGCGTACACTTTCCCGTTGCGCGAGGGTATGGCTGCCGGATCGATGCCGCCCCACGTTCACGGTCAACGCCCTCCGCCCGCCCTACGCTTCCGCGTCAACGGAGCCCCCCTGGCCCCTAAACCGCGCCTCAGCCCCGCGCGCGCCTCGCTAAATATACCCGCTCTGGCATCCCTTCAGTGCGCCGCTGTTATGAAACACAATTAGCCACACTATTTTGAGATAAGTATTTTGTTCTGCCTGCACTTGAGGCAGGTAAAGATTAGGGGAGCACGCTTTTATTCTAATTTTGTAGTTTCTTATCAACACGCCACAGACCATGGCCTACTTCTTCCAATACCTAAACGTGGTCAATTCGATTTATTTATGAGGGTGTGTTGTGCGGTTCCAGTGTATAACGTCGTCTAAATATGGCCAACATATACAGTAGTATACATATGAGCACACCTGGGATAACTCGGGGCATCTATACGAAAGTGATGTAGCAAAATATTTTATCGACAAAAAAATATATCGATATTACTGCCAACGTCTAAATGTTGTTCGACATAAATAGATTATACTTATTTTCTCCTCATTTTTAAACAATCAATATTTTTTCCAAAGTCGTCGGCATTCATGATTGCCGTTTAGATGAAAATATCCACTTTAAACTGCTAAACGTTCTCTCAACATCCACAGTAGTCAACAGGGCATTCTTAAAATAGCAAAGACAATTTCTCATTCATGTTGGTTATTAAAAGTTCTTAATCTTTTGTTAGACTGGTAACTTTTTTAATTGTGTCATAACCAGTATTTGTTTTCTAGAACCATCCTTAACGTTTTGTAAATACTTTTCCCATTTTTATTCACATACAATTTCGATAAATCAGGTTGAACTCTTTTTATTCTAGCGTCAATTGAGGAGCTTTTATTATCTTAAGAGGCTCGATATCAGATATGACATCGAACCTCTTCATAGTAAACGAGAATGTTCAATGTGCACATGTAATAATTTAATTATATCGACATATTTTTTATCGATATCAAATCCCTAGAACTTGCCCCGAGTTATCCCATATGAGTACTAACAATACTATTTACCTATTTGTGAAATTTATATATTTTTCTATCGATATGTATTTCTGATGTCAAAGATCCTAATAGGTTTAAACAAAAAGGATCTGATCTCCAGTTCTCCGCACGTGGAGAGCATAAATGATTTACCGACAAAATTTCATTGTAACTTTTTCGCAAATATACATTCACCATACAACGTTTTACAAATGATGTTTTTATACTTTTAAGACCATAAGAAACATGGCCTCAAAATCAGTACGATAAGGGTAAAGGTATTTTTCCTAAGTCCCAACTCCACGCGGACCGACTCTTTCAAATGCGTTCAACTTCACGGCCTGCATGGCTTCAAGATCGACGCCGCCGATGTCGTGACGTCCTCAACTCTTTACCGTTAACTATTAAACTGTTTACTGTACTGTTTGCTTATTTATTAAAATTTACAAATTAAAGGAATTCAACTGTTCCCAACACTTTGTCAAACAGCATCAGCTTTAGAAATAGTAATGAACTGATGATGATTAAGGGGTGATAATAATACCTTTCGGTATGTTGACCCTTGTTATCGTTGTTTTTACACATAAACCAGATTAATTTATCTTTGTCAAATTAAAAGTCGTTGCTCATATTCTTTGTATTTTCTGATCAAAAAATTTTTTGTTGGAGCCAGAAGTTTAGATTTCGAAATAGTAAGCTTAGTATTCGCTAGGGTCCTATTACTGGGTTTATCTGTTTTCATTGGTTTATGAGATTCGCTTATAATGGAACTTACGGTTATAAAGCGTACGACAAATCATACAGACTGTTTAAAATTTCAGTTCAAAACATTTATATTGAATCATTATTGTAATGTAACTCATTTTTCACCTCAGCAGCTCAAACAAGCAAGTTTTGCTGCTTAAAAACAGTGAGCAAAATTTAATTTTGCTGCGAGCGAGAGGCAAAGTAGCTTTTTAATTATTTTTTTTTAATGCCGTGAGCAGTGCTGGGGCTACTCACAACATTCGAAAAAATAGAACTTCACTTTGTTCTGTCACTTTCACTTCGATAGGAAAAAAGCGAGAGATAGAAACAACTTGATTCGAAGTTCGATTTTCAAATTCCACACATAGTAGGCCCAAAAAGAAACGCACGTTCGGATGCACACATAACCGTAAAATTGCAAATAAAACTATCTGTTAAAGTTTGAAATGTGTTTATTATAACATTTATAACTATTTTATACAGTAGGTACAATCATTTTTTTTATTTAATGTTTTGAAGACAAAATTAATGAAAAATAAGAAGTTTATCATGTACCTATCTACATAATTTTGTTATCGTTTTAACAATCTTTAATTTCGTGACATAAACCGCGGGGGCAGTTTCAGAACGCATTTCAAAAATAGCGGGATTATTGTACTTAAAAAAAAAGTTTTTTGGTACTTTTCTGTTACGCTACGTTATCTAATTTCGATAATAGTTGGATATAATAAAAGTAATAATAAATAAATATGAGCGAGTCCAGTGACGAAGACAGCTATTTAATGTAAATGACGATGTAATTTTTGTTAATTTGTCCGCCATAGCCAATAGCCATAGACAAGGCCTAGTTAGGATTTTTTTAAAGCCACAGACTACATAAAGCTGTATAAAGTTGTGTTTGCACTACGGCATTATCAAGTTGAGTGACAGGTTTTATCTGTTTCATGTTTATTTTTTCCACTTTTTATTTTATTAGTATTTTGCAAAAATGCTTGTGATTGTTGCATATGCGATCGTGTCGTTATTTAGTCGTGTATTCACCAAATGGTCACAACGGAAGACCTGCGTTGGCCCTACCAGCTTCACGCTGTGTTGTTCTCGCTGCTGAGGTGAAAAGTTGTATGTCTCACACGAGACCAAAGTTTTTTACGTCTCGTATCTTTGAATCCCTCGCTACGCTCAGGATTCTAACCTAGAATCACTCGCTACGCTCGTGATTCAATAATAGAATCCTTCGCTTACTCGGGATTCAAAATCATCACTCGCAGCAAAAACCAACTTTGCTCTCTTGTTGAACAAATAACTATTGTCGGTTTATTGTGTCATATGCAATTATACCAATTCAATTTAGGTACCTACACACTTGTAAATATCGCAAGAGATATTTTGTTACTATTGATCACGTGTATAGCGAGACAGTTCTGTTACGTCACATGTATTCCCTCCCGCACCGCTCCACTACCGCAGGAACCCTACAGTTATTAAGCATTAAAAGACTTTTATTATTTCAGACGTACCTATTTGTTATGTGATCAAAGGCCGTAGGTTCTGCTTGCGCATTTGACTACGAACGCCCCTTACAATAAGGTGATTAATTAATTAATCGGAATACTATACAATATAGAATAGTATACCTACCTTAACTTAAGATTACATATGAAGGAATCTTATCTTATCTTTTCTTTATACAACCCTAACCTAACATAATCGTAAGTACTTTGCAAGATTTAAAAAATTGACCGACTCAGCGGAAAACCTTTTTAAGACAAATAATAAATTGGTAACACCCTGTACTTACAATAATTATGACAAATAATGAACTCCGGCTGGGATTTCTAAACTGGAAATACCATTTTAGGCCAAAATGGCATAAACGGAACCCTAAGCTATAAAGCTTCGTCATGTCCGTCCGTCCGTCCGTATATCACAGGCATTTTACTTGAAAACTACAAGAGGTACATTGATTAAATTTGAGTAGCTATAGGTGTATCGTAGAAGCCGCTACAGTCTGTGAGCACTTAAAAGATGCTTCGGTTTTGTACTCTCACTCGCTCTTGATAAGATTGTATGAGAGTGAGTAAAGGTTAGTACTAACCCGCATCTTCTAAGAGCTATCGCACTGTACTTAGTTTGGTGGTTAAATAAGAAAACTTCATAGCTACTTCATCGTGTGGCACATATTTGGACAGCTCTTTTAAAAACACTTTAAAAAGGTTTTTAAGCCGTGGTTTTGATTAGGTGAATACCTATTTTCGGAAGTAATCGCTCCGAAATTAGCATAAATTGTGTCATCCCCCTTTATCTATAAAACCGCATGAACAAAATGAAAAAAATCACAAAGGTAAGGCTTAATAAATACTTTCAACGAAAATTATTTCCTATACAATCGGACATGGTCTTTGATTTATTTTCGAAAAACTGCCCTTCTCAACAAAATGAATTAAGTACGAGTAATATGAAGATTTTCTGGTGATCTTTCTGGTATTTTTTAACATAATTTTTTGTGTTCGTACGACTTCGGAACCCTTCACTGAGCATGATTCGACTGGCTCTTGACTAGTTTTTATATAATCTTAATGCATTTTGCAGTTTTGAATTCGTAATCATGTTTGACGAATGTTTCTACTTAAATAGGTTAATAATAAATACATAAATTAGTCTAAATCATACATACTTTCATGATGGTTCGAGTATGGACCAATGCAAAACAAAAAATAAATTTCTGTCCAAAAATCCATTTTTGGGACAAGCTTTTATTGCCGACTGTACTTTTTTTTGCATAGCGGTTATCTACTAGTCAAGACAATTCTAACAAGCCCTAACACGACGGGTTTTTTAAGTGTAATTTAGGAGTTCTTATGGCCACCCTGAGTCTCCATCATCAGACCAGCTCGATGGTACTATATTATTGTATTGTCATCAGAACTAAAGGTGTATGCAAATATTCAGCTTCATCGGAAACCGGGAAGTAGGTCAAATTTAACTTGCAAGATTTGACCCTTACATACAGTCAACCAATTTGATTTCCAGGCCACTTTGAACTATATTAAAGTGATGTTGTCAACCAAAACGTAAGAGACTCCCTATGATTTGGTTTACAACGTCACGTTGACAAAGTCCATAGTGGCCTAGGAATCAAATTGGTTGACTGTACATCTTAGGTACATTGCGAGATAAATAAAAGCTTTTAATAAACACAAAATCTGACGATCTAATTCATTATCAAATATCAAGATGATTGAGCACATTGTAATGTATCTTACGTTTGTCCTACACATCACATTTAACTATAAAGAAAAGGGAAAAAGCAAGACATCTTAAAATAAGTCAACGTCATTCCATTTTGATAGGTAGCCATGATCGAATTTAACTTCAACCCCCTGAGAATTCATGGTAATCGCATCATCATTAATTGTATTAATGACACATTTGTCTCCTAGACGGCAGGCTAGATATACAATGGGCTCGATGTCACAAAGGCTAGTTACAAGGAAACTGCCTATTGTTACTAGTACTTATATGCCTGTACTATGAATCTGTTGTTTAGGTTTCAACTAAGAACTCAATCCCAAGAACCGTTCCTATGGTGTCTTATGGCAAAGTCGCTGGAATTTTTCTATGAGACTCTTCCATAATCGGGTTAAGTAAAGTTAACAATATTTGACGAACCGCTTGGATGTAAATATATCTACACGTCAAAGGATATTCCCGGCTCACACTCAAACACAATGTACAAAATGTCTGGCTAATTATTCATCCCGGAGTAGTACCTATTCCACTTATTGATCGCGCCATAGCTTCCCTACTGACATACGCTACGTTCCACCACCATGGCTATAAACGCATAGCTACGTACAGAAAAGTAACACAAAACTGCTTCAAAAGCGACGAGGGTCCTCAGACGATTTCATGTACCTACCTATAAAATATATTGTATAGTTACAGTGCAGTGAGTGGGTGAGCAGACTGCAGGCAAAGCCGGCTGAATCCCGGAAAACTACCGACCCAGTCTAGACATGGGGGCACTTCCCCTCGGGCGCCCCGCGCCCCGTGCCTGCCCCGCTGCCCTGGCGCTTTCACCACGACTTGCAGACATTTATATAAAAAGAGCACGCGCCGAAGCTTTTGAGTGATGCGCAGTGTGACGCGCGAACAAACCGACGAAATGGAGAAGAGCAATTATGAGAAGGTTCTACCACAACTGAGCACGTACGACGGATGTATATTTTTGCATTATGCTATGACGCTTAATTTGACCACCATTATTTGAATCGTGGCAATCATTTTAAAGTACCAAATATCGTGTGTAAATTTTACAGATATTTAAATAATACTGATGATAAAATAAAATTTTATCAACTGTTTAGTAGAAGTAAAGTTTGGAGCAGTTTTAGAACTATAAATCTATTTTGTAAGTTTTAATGCCAAAAAACACAGAACAAACTAATAAACTTAGTTTTCTTATTCCTATTAATTTCTGAAAATATTTCTAGATCATTAACTTAGCGAACATCTTTGACTTTTTAGAAGTGCTTCATTATGTGATTCAAAACACCTACAATTTAGTCTGCATAATAAAATAATGCATTCCTTATTTCACTTATTATTTGAATAAAATAATACCTACAAGGGAAACCCTGACCGAAAAAGTGCTCTTTAAAATCAGTGAACCATTTAATTTGTTAGATAGATACGATATGCATGATCGACTGTGCTGCAGTGGGTTAGTGAGAGTGAATTGCAGCCGAGGGGGTGACGCAGACTGCAGGGGCGCAGGGCCGCGGCGCGGGCGCTGGTGTGGGGCCAGACGGGAGGCCGACGCACCTCGCTTCCGCACCGGCGTGTACCCGTACATAGACGACATGCACCACGGGGTGATTACAGTCCGCCGACAACCGTCTGCGGGCTTCATTACAACACTCGCTTAAAAACAGCAAACAAGGCGTCATTATGCCCAAGGAAATTCCTCATGGAACCCTTAGGGGAATGATGGAAACTTTCTACAAATAATGAACTGTTTCATTCTTAGAGAGGGTCCAATGTTTAACGAGAAAGACGATCTTTAATTTTTAATGAGTAAGCACTGCAAAACAATTCAATTTAAAAAACCGGTCCAGGGTCCAGTACTTATTTGTCGGACATTTTCACATTTTATTCGTATACAATATTAGAAACCTATAATAGAGTACTGCAGCCGCTTGATGTCATTATACAGGGTGTCTTTGGAAGTGTGGATCAAATCAAACAGGGACATAGTGGCGGTCATTTCCAATAATTTTAACCTATAATTGCTGAGTCGATTCATAAAAAGTTATGTCTATGTTTTACTTTGAAGGACACCCTGTAAATGCAAAGCCACACCACATGAGACATTTTTATATTTGTATAGTTACTTTTGGGTTCTTCGCAAATAGTCTATTTAATTTAACCAATCGCAATACAAAGTTCACATTCTTTCACCTAAAAAAACAGTAAGATTAACTTTTTGTGTAGTTTCTAAAATAATGGGGTCATTTTCTTTCGCGGTTTTAATTTTCAATTTTTAATTCTTTATGATGAGGCTTTGTGCGGACAGCTGAATACAAGATCAATCTCAAATTCATCTCGATAGTTGAATAGCTACCCTGAAATAAATATTACATTATATTATTTATAATTTTTCATTTCCTTCCAAAATGATCTAAAAAACATTTGGCACTTAAAGCACTTAAATAAGGGTAAGTAATACGAGATATAAGAACTTAACATATAACAATCATAATATATACTATCACTTTGTATAACCTTGTTTAGTATAACGTTCACTCGATATAATAAACGAAAGATATAATCTCAAAATATCTATTTTCGTAATGTATAACGTTATTAACATAGAATACCAATTGATTTAACGATTAAAGCGCATAATGTTAATGTTGTGTGTGGTTGTTGTTATAGTTAACGTTCATTATATCTTGTCAACGTTATAAAAATGAAATTATGTATAATGTAGTTATATCTCGTGAGACGCACCCCTTAAACAAAGATATAAAATGACTTTACCGTGTCTAATAAAAGAACAGTAATAACCTTACAAGGTTGCTAGAAATGTTTATGTACAAGTTTATGAAAAACTCTTTTAAACAGTTTCTAATTTTAATAAATTTCATTGGCAGGACTTATAGACCAACTATGTAGGTTCAAGTTTGTTGCTTTCAGAAATCGTATCGATCGGTAGAATAAATAAATCACTAAAAACTAGGACAGTTTTGGCCCTAAGTTCTAAAGTAAGAATGGTTTCTGGACGGCGGCTCTAAACTGTTCTGGAAAATCTTTTCCCTTTAGGTACTTGTGGCTTATTTTATAATATCGTTAATAAGCCCTTCAGCCTTTTCTTTACCTATGCTTAGTAAGAGGGACGCCACAGAAGCACTGCCTGTGCGTTACGTCATCGTCGCTGCGTTGTTCTACGTATACTTGCCACATGATGCGTTGAAACACCTGCGTCGCTTTATGTTGAAATCACAGCGTTGCGACGACACAACGCACCGGCAACGCTTGGGTAGCATCGCTCTAATCAAACTAAAACCGACGATCGAGAGCTCGTTCGTGTTGACTGAAATTGGATTTCAGTATGTAGGTAGGTATAATTTATGGTTAAAGAATCTTTATTCTCATAAGAATTTACATAAATTCACTTACATGAGAACACAATATACATTTTTTAGAGTTACAATTAAACGTGCGTGCTTACATTCTATAAGATGAATAACAACCCACCTAAATTAACCATGTGGGTACTTTCATGTTTCATTCAGTACGGTAGGTTGCTATGCATCGATATTATACCAAGGGTAAAGGTGCTAGGTTAGCAACTTTTACAATAATGTATGCGATAAGTGGATGCGGCATGCGTCGCCTAAATTAACATTATCAGATAAGAAAATTAAGAGTATTATTAAATTACAAATTACATACATATTTTTATATTTACCCAATTTTAATTTTAATACTGTTATCATCCAGTTTTACTATATAATGAGCTATTTATATTTTATCTTTATTTACGCTTTATTATTGTTGTAATGCAATTTTACTATAAATAAAATATTTTTATAGTATTGTTTATTTTATTTTATTATTTAATATAAAACTTATTTAATTATTTCATAGATTATATGTTATATTTGGTAAGTTATATGTTACGAAGTATGTGAAACTTTAGGCGCTTTTTAAAACTAAACATAGATTTACAGTCTTTAATATCGGTTGGTAATTTGTTATATAATGCTGTACCTTCAAAAAGTAAGTTCCTTTTTCCATACCCTGTTCTCGGGGAACGTAAAACTAAGTGAGCAGCATTGCGTAATATAATTTTCTGGACTTTGTGTTTTTTAGTAAAAGCTATCTTTGTATGGATGTCTTTTTGTAAAATTTTGCGTATTAGTAAACATGTATAATATTGATATGTTTGTGCTATGGTCATTATTTTTGTTTCCGAATATAATTTTTTCGTACTGGTAAGATATTTGTAGTTAAACAGGCATTTAATAAGTTTGTTTTGAGCAACTTGTAAGGATTTTAGATTTGTTTTAGCTGCAGTGCCCCAAATTTCGATCAGATAGTCGAAATGCGTTTTTATCAGTGAATTATAAATTAAGTATTTAACTTTCCGTGGCAGACAACGAGAGATACTGCGCAGTGCACCAGTAAGAGATGTCAGTTTAGATTTAAGTTTTTCGAGGTGTGGTTTCCACGACAGTTGTTCGTCCAGTACTAGTCCTCAATATTTTTCATCTGTTTTCCTGTGAATTACTTGGTTATCAATTGCTAGTTCTTTAAAATCACTGATCTTTTTGTTTTTAGGTTTGAAAATAATAAAACTTGTTTTTGAGATGTTTATGGTTAATAGGTTATTTTTAAACCACGCATTTAGAATATCTAGGTCCAATTGTACATTTGAAATTATACCATCAATAGACTTGCCATAATAGAATAAACTAGTGTCATCGGCGTATAATGCTAGCTCCCCCTTTAGTCCTAGATTTTGTATGTCGTTAATGTAAATTAAAAATAAGAGAGGGCCTAATATTGATCCTTGTGGAACGCCGCAGGTTATCCGTTTAGGGCTGCTTTGTTGTTCATTAATTTTAACAATTTGTTCACGATTTGAGAGGTAGGACTTCAAAAGTTGATACGCCTTGTCGGTTATTCCTAGGTTACTCAATTTTTTTAGAAGGATTTCATGGCTTACCGTGTCGAAAGCTTTTTTTAAGTCTAATTTGGTCAGTTAACGCTTGTGAATTAGTAAGGTGGCTATGCATATTACTAACAGAAACTTGATTTTAATAAGAGGAAACCGAACATAAGCAGCATTTAATAGTAAATGGTTATTATTTGATAAGAGAGACCAGGGTCGACAACTGCTTTTTCCGTTTTCTTTTTCAACTTTTGTATTAAATTGCCTTTCTTTACTTTTATCGAACAATTTTCAGAGTTTCTCTGCAAGTCCCGCGACCCAATCTTTATATAAAAATATCTTACATACAATAATGTCCATTCAGAACCCACATCCCATAACCTGATTAGTCCAATTTCGAAGAACTTTGTTTGACTATCTTAATAATAAATACAGATCAAACTTTATAAAGAACCGTAACGTTAAGATATTTGAAAACAATGTAGGGACTTTGTTATGGAAACCTCAAAACTTCACAGCAAAGAAGCGAAACTTACTTTTGCAAGGTTCTACAAGGTTTTTACGGTAAGGGGTTGGTCGTTGGCTTTATAAGAAACTTTTAAGATTTTGATTGAAAATTAAAAGCTTTTGTACGTTGTATTTGGATAGCTCTTAATTACTGGACAGTAATGGCGGCCGTGACTAAAAAAACATTGAGGTAGAATAGAAAACCTGTAATAGACGCTTAAATTTATACAAATTTTGATATTTTGCAGTGTTGTTCAATTAACAAATTGGTATGCAGTCGGCACACAATTTCAGAGAAAAACAGCTAATATCGTTCATACGTAGTCGCATTTAATTAGGCACATACCTAAACTACTAAACTACCTACCTAACCTTCTAAATTGAAAAGTGTCTGATAAATCACACGTAGAACGTTTTGTAAAATCCTTACATTTAGTCGGGTTTGGTCAGTGGAGCTTAAGTAGAGAGTTCTACGCCTCGGCTTTAGCGCTACTAGAGCCGTGCTTTACTGCTGGCATTACGAATGGGTCAACACGGTCGCCGTATGATGCTACCTTCACCGCATTCACTTCATCAGAACACTCCATGTCGTGTTAACTCACAGTTTGGTCCGTGGAACCACGCATGGTTCTGTCATCAAGTCGGTCAGCACCGGAAAAAATGTATGATATGATATACATAGATGAATTCACTTGTTACAAACCGACTAGGTACAAAACTCAATTTTTAGTACTTTATAATACCAATTTCCCAATTACAAATGGAGTATCCATCTCACTTATTTTTCCTTTTTCTACTTTGAATAACGAAAATCATTTGCCACAAATAGGTAAATGAATATTATGTTTACGTGTAGCAAAGACGAATGATGTTATACGACGTGGTTGAATACCATATCATCAAAGTATACGTGTAACTGGAGTTGACACCATATTAATTAGGAGTGTTTCCTTCAATAATTACTGTAATTGAGAAACTGGAATGAACGTAACTTTTTATCTGATACAATAAGTACTAGCACCATAATGGAATACAAGTTTCTAAGTTAGCTATGAGATCGAGTTAGAGCGTCCCTGACCGCGTGGGCCTTGGCCGCGGCCGTCGACTCCGCCCGCCCGACACCCGCTCTATCACTCCCATCTATTCTATAGTAGCCAATACTCCGTCACACCTACTACCCAAAGAGGGAAAAAGACGACACAATCGAAACCAATTTCGAGAGGCATCCCGGCAAAGGGGGATTAGGATGGCAGCTTCGTTTTCAGAAGCCTCTGATAACTTTTCCAAACAACCGAGCGAGGCGAAGTTTGTGTTATACTCGTACTGTAATAAGCGCGTGAACTAATAAATACGCGTGAGATATTGTATTTGGGAGTCATTTAACAACGCCCAATAAGTGTAACGTATTTCTGTCATACCTACTTTTGAATGGTGTTTAAATAGCCAGTGGTTTAATGGTTCGTTATTTTATTTTACAAGTAAACCATTTTCTGTTTTTCTAGAGTTTGAGCTGTATTTTTCTAATGCATGTTATTATAAGCCAGGGCATGGTTGCACTAAGCTCGGGCAGGGCTGCGAGGTCAATCGCCGGCGAGGGCGGGTCGTCAACCGGGTCGCGCCGCACGCTGCACCGCGGCGCATCTGTATGCACCGCGGCAAAAACTGCGCTCGCCGCCGCGCGATTGATACCACGACGTAATTCCATTAACATTAACAACCTCCCTTCACCTGCGTTTACGTTAAGCCAATAAATTGTTATTAAGATGGCCAGTGTAATAACGCGCAATTGTTGAGTAACTGCACGCGCGTAGCGTCCGGGAGGTGCTTTATGTAGTATGCAAGTTCACCAGAATTCGTTTTGGCAGGTCTAAAATACCTATGTAGTGATGACTACCGGAAGCGATAAAGTCAAATGGTAATCGGTGACAATCAGTAACACGGGGTGCGACTCACATTTAGTAATTAATCACCTAATAAGGTTGTGCATAGGCTGCAATTCTGTGCTTAATGCTTGGTTGCTGAGTTTTCCGGTTAGTATCATTTACCGATGCTATGTAATTCCACGTAGCCACTCGGTTTCACTCAACTGTGTGATTTCACTTGCACTTTCCACGGTAAACATAACGACCATGTTCCCAGTAGTTAATATGGAAATGGTTTCCCATGTTTCCTGCAACTATTTCCTCCCACTAAACATTTGAGGACGATCACTCCCTTTTTCAAAGTAGCCCCGTAACATTTTTAGAGTGGCCCCGTGACATAAGAAATTTATAATAGGTACCTACTGTGATGTTTTGATGTTAGTACTTGTAATAAAAATTCACGACAAACAGAATATAAATGCCAATGTCCCCCCTCTCCGGCGGCTACTCCAGCGGTCACTGACTTGCCAACGTCGAGCCGAATTATAATTACTAATCCGCTGTAAACCTCTATAATGAAGCTGAATTCATGCATTAAGCCCATTTGTCTGCCTGTCGGTGAGTCGGTTATGGTGTCCAGAACGAGGTCAACGCACGCATGCGCCTGAGTTAACTCTCACATTCTTTTGCGAAAACTTTAGCTGGTGTTAAAAAACGACGAAATTGATCCATTATTCATTTAATTTGAATCCATATAGTTCTAGATTCAGCTCTATCATTCAACTTATTTGAAGTACCTACCTCATGTAAATTTGACATTTCTATTCATATACTCGTAGTTACTAAATAGCTAGGCTACTCGCATATCGAACTAGCCAATTCCACGATAATATAGGTTCTTAGGTTAAAGTTATTTGTATTTACGAGGTGTCATGAGTAATTTAATGATACTCCAAAATTCGTCGCCCGTGGTAAAATATAGGTCCATGAGTCATGTCAACCCCAGCCTGAAATAGAATAGACGCATCGCTGAGTCACAGTTTGTTGGAAATTCCGAGTATTGGAAAGGCGTCAGCGATCCTTGGGGAGGGAAAAAGGGATACTACAGCCTTTTGGATATTCACTGATGTATTCATTAGTTTGATTACGAGAGCGCTCGTAGCTTCGTGCTACGAAACAGCGGGTAGCGAGACATTAGTAGAGTTAAAGTTACCCTTGTTTTGTAAGTAGCTCTGCGCTCGTTAGATTTAGTTTGTAATACGGTATTTGACAAAAGTCAAATCAGTTTCTTTTTATGAAACATCAAAAACTCTCCGTTACTTTGGCATTTATATGGATTACTATCTTGTGACGTCACAATCAAACAGCGTCCTTATTGTTGGATTTTATGAATTTAAAAATCTTAAAATAGCAAACAAATAAAAGATTGATGTTTTCGTAGTATTTTTATAATGTTTATCTGTTGTTAATGAAAAACCAACTTAATTTCACTGTTGTCAAATACACTATTCTTAGTTATAAAGTTTTTATCTCATATTAAGTGAATTGTAAAAATTCTTATGGGAATAAATGACCTTAAACCTAAATATTCAACAGAGAAACTTACAACTAGGCTGATACACAATAAGTCACCAATATAGACGTAAAAATAAAACAATATCTGCGACATTTCAAAACTTTTTTTTATTGCATCGTTAACTATATCTTACTCCCGAAAGCTTTTTATTATGTATCTCGTGTACGTAAGATAGTGAAAACGAACTTTGTTGCATTTTTTTGTTTCCTGCTCAAACTCACAACATTTATTTGCTAAAAACACACTGCAACACAACTAACATAATAATTTTTTTTTTAGAAAAAACTAAAAGATAAAATATTACAGCATTAAATTAATAATATGCACTAACGAATTTTGAGAAACTGCACTTTGTCTGACGTCAAAAAGGACTCAGCCCCTATTAAAAACATAAAATCTTGTAATAATAACTATTGTCCTAGTTAAAACGATTAATATAAATATCTATTAACATCGCGTTATTCATTGTCAGTAACATAGACTTACGTCAAGAAAGCTCGTTTGGAATTACGTAATTATGGTAAGGCTAACTAACTCGTAGCATCTCGTAGCGCGCTCTACGGGCGCGCGGGCGCCGCCTCCAGGTCACTGGCACTGTGGCCACTGCACCCGACTTGCTTAGATACTTCTAACGTTGCAACTTTTTTTTCTTATTCCTAACATTCCTGTTTGGCCACGTTAGAACCACTTTTATGTGATGTAGCCAGCTACATGTGTTATAAGGTACCTCGGTTGGTACCTTGACCGAGCGGGTTAATTAGAAAAAATATATGAGCAATGTCATTTAGCAACGAAACTTTTAAGCCTGTAGGGTATCGTACCGTCACGAGATTTAATTTGGTACCCACCTTAAGTCCAAAGTCAATCTGACATTCTACAACAATAAGGTTGGGTTGCCTAAAAGTTGTAAATGACTTGAGATCTCTAATGACATTGACAACTTCAAGAATATTTTTCTTGAAATGGGCCCCAAATTAACGCTCGTGACTGTACGTTTGCAAAATTTTGTGGTAATAATTCGAAGATACAACCTACCGCTTAACATTGAAAAAAAAAGTTTGGGATAAAATGATGTTAGTCTATTTTCAGAGACTTTAAAAGACAGAGGGTTGTCTTCCGAAAGCCGATCGCGTCTAAAAGTGAGCAAGTTTTTTTTGGATATGACCCAATAAGAATAAATCAAGTAGCCAAAAACCTGCCCGGCTATAACAGAACCCTTACTACTTTTCTCTTTATAATTTCCCGAAATCAAACACTAACGACACTTATTACTTCATACTTGACTTAACGAAGCATTGTAGATTGAAATCTTGTACAGTGTTTGCGAACAGCAAGCCCATATTATTACGTGCTTGACTAAGCAGTAAATGTGACAAGTAACGACTCCACAATAGCGTTTAGTTGGTGATGTTTATGTGAATCACTTTCTCGGTGCAGCGCGACGCGCGCGGGCGCAATTCGCGTATAGAAAGTGCAATGCCCCGGTGAACTTCGCGACTAAGTGGGCCGGGCTCAAGCGCATCCACCCCTAAGATACATTACTATTTCTTATATTCCTATTGCATTAATACAGAAAAGTGTGAGTGAACAAAAAGTTATAATAGACTATAGTAATACCATCATTATCATCATGATGGTAAATCATTACAGACAAAAGATATGCTTACATCCAAAATTAAAACAGGCAACCTTTATTTTTATAAAGCGTACATTATTCAAACTAGATTCTTGAAAAGTTATATTTTTACCATCCCATATTTTAGCAACCAATGAGCAATTCTTGTGTTATTTAGCATCTGCCTAAGTATATATTCTACAATATGCCCAAATTCAGAAACGTAACTCGTTGGTACACGGCCTTACCAGGCCCAGAAAGTTTAATTATTAACAAATCCTTGTTCTTTTACCCTACAGCTTCGTTTTTGAACGGTAGCCGCCCCGCTAAGGGCTGTATACTGTACAGTCTTATATGACAGGTATTTGTGAAATGCACAAAGCAATGCACTGGTGTGGTATCTAAGCAGGCGTGCTCTGAAATAGTCGGGACGGGATCTATTTCCCGGGCAGCTGCGCGCGTTCGTTGCCCCGCCGCGGGCGCAGGGCGTTAGAAGTCCAACGATCCCTGCGTAGGGCACGTTCACGTACACCTCTCATAGCCATGTGAGAATGTTAAAATCTAACAGGTACTTAATAACTACCATCTCATTACTTGTAACAATGTCAATTGTACACCCTTTAAAAGATTGATTGTAAATGTATGTACTATATTGCCCGCTACCCATCTTTTACTACACATGCACAGAATCTTATTTATTACTAATTTAATCATTGGGATCCCTGCATACTCGTGAAGAAAATGTAACAAACGTAAAGGCAAACTATAGAAAACTCAAACGAACACACTGGCTCTGAGGCCTATAGACCCCATTATAATATAATTACACAGGTGGTCAGTATTCGTTCTTACATAAACATATAAAGCGTCCTTTGTCGTTGAGTTCATTAAAGAAAATAGCACCCGGCTTAAGTTAGTACTACATAAATCCTAGTTTTGCCTAGTCAAACTTTCTGTGTGCACCTGACTTTACAATTGCAAGCGCAGCTAAACTTGAACTGCAAGCAATGCGCGTGCACCTCACCTTCGCTTAGAAATCAACGCCTATTACATCTGCGGGCGGCGCGGGCGCGCGGCGCCGCGTAATCATCCCCACGCGTAGAAACTAGTAAAAGGGAGAGCGTACGTTCGTTCTTCGCTATTTCAAGTTATTTAAGATATACATAATGTACATTATATTTCAGTCAGTTGATCAAAATGACAATTGGCTATCCTAACACAGTCCAGTCCGAAGTTCTATGCTTATAAGAACAAGGTTAAAATTAATTGCCCACCATTCTGACCATGATTGTTGACGATATGACTGAAAATTAAATCAACATAGTTATGTCTCAATATTATTAGTTATACACACCCTTTAACCAGTTTTAATAGGTCATAGTTCCCACAATTTGTGCAATCACTTTATTTTTTTGGACTACCTCAAATAGGTAACTTGATACTCTAACTATTGTTTTGGCATAAGATAAAGTACATTTTCATTGTGTGGTATTCTATACCTTCCTACACAACCATTTTCACCCACACAATTTACATTTTGACACCTTTGTTTACTACTTTGTGCAAAATATTCTCACGCTTTCTTAATATGAAACTCATCTCAATAACCATTATGCTAAGTCGATCAATGGCAGTAATGAAAAATATTTGTACAAGTGAGTGTTATGTCGAATTGGGCAGTATGTATATCTACCGACAATTGGATGCAGCGGATGTTTAACAAACAATTCACCGCACCGGTGTATGAAAATAACAATTTGACTACATTGATGACCCCGGTCAAACTGAAAGGTCATTTTAAATCTATAACTTGGTTAATTCATCGCGATATTTTATAATCGATATGGTACTAAAAATTTAAGACAAAACGAGTATATGTATATATCTAGTACCTATAACATCCTCAATCAACTAACGCAAAAACTATTCCAATAATACGATATCACTTTGTAAACACTTATTCCGTAAGATATTGCAGACAGAGAGGGTATGTATTACGTACGTACATATAAAAGGTATACGAGTTTAGATAGTAAAAGTGCATACAGTGCTCTCGTATCGTCATGATCTCCTGGTAATCGGTTGCACTGAAGTGAACTGCATTTACAAGCGCGCGCCGAGCTGGGCCGCGTCGCGCCCGCCATATCGGCGCCGTGACATTTTGTTTACCACTAAAATAGCATTTACGAGTAATATTGGCAAGGTGAATAACATTTTAATTGAATGGTATATTTACACTGATAGATGATAAAAAAAATCTTACAATTATTTTTACTTACGAAATCTAATATACGATGATAGGTAGTTTTCATGACATTATGATGTTTTATAACTTTTATCTTACACATCCAAAGTTTAGTTATTCATAAATACCTTTTTACATCCTATAATTTAATAAAATTCCCTTCATTGTATCTAAATTAAAAAGTACAACATGAATTTGCAACGACACAAAGTGCAGTTGAGTGACGTACATGTCCCAACAGTAATCGTGAACTGTTAGTTTCACTTAAGAACTACCAGGGCGACCGAACCATCGAAGAGACTGGACGTGCCAAGAAATTGACGCGGTGCAATCGCATGCAGTTCGAGAGGGCTAGCGGCTTATTGCGAGTGCAAGAGGGATAGCCGTATTTTGTGCATGAAGCGAATGCGTTCTCTGACGTTTAAATTGCACGTGTATGTAGTTACGCATATTTCATTCGATAATAAACTTTGTGGTAGTGTTTGATTCGCCTTGTTAGTTAAGAACAGTGTTTTGTTGCACGAGCATGTTTGAACAAATAATAAATTATAGGGTTTTATTTACCTCAAAGTTATTATAGTCACGTGGTGATCTACGTTCCATTAATAAAAATTATTCTTTCGAAATGATAGGAAACAGCTAATTCGTATCCCCATTTTGAAAGGTACTTTTTTAAAACTCGGTCTCTCTAGCCATCCTGATAACAGGATAAGAGATCAAATTGGGATGTTCAAAAGAAAGGACAAAAAAACTTTTTTTTTTAATAATGAATTGTAAGATACTGATGACATTGTTTTTTTGCGATTTTATATCGATTATACAAGTAATAAGTTAAATCATTAAATGAATTCTTATGATGAGAAGGAGACAGAAACGTTATCTCCTTCTAAATGTTGTGAAATTACTGAATCCCAGTTCTAATAATCAATTATTTCGGATTTAAATATCTGTACTACTAACTACTACTAACTACTACGCAAAGCTAAAAATACCAATGATATTTGATTAAAGCGTAATTAAACAATGTAATAGATTAAAGGTGAATCAGGAAACTCATTCCTTCAAATGTGAATGAATATAAATATATACCTCTCCAATTTTGAAATCAAAATTCGAGTACATGCGGGCTGGTATCCTGTGAAATTATTAAATGTTTCTCTTTCATTTGACCTCTTAGGACGACGACCTCTTTCCAAGACCTTGGTATCTGGAAATTCATGTTGTTTTAATTGATAAAAGAGAGACATTTATCATAAGTATGTTGAAATTAGACACTGTGATTCTCAGCGCCTTTAGCAACTTCTGTAATCCTTGAGAAAATTAAAAATAATCAATGTAACTCTTTAACCATATATCATAATTATAAAACTATATGAAGTTCTATTTTATTTGCACGGAAAAACTAAACTGGAGTTGATAAATAAAGTGCATAAGTTAGATTCCCACACGGCTGTGTGGGTTGCTATTCTGTGCAATGACCCGGCCGCGCGCCGCAGCGCGCGGTGACGCGACAAGGGCGTCTGAGCGTCGACCACCTCGCGCGCTCTGCTCTCCTGGTGACGAAGGTTCGTTTACCACACAACCCTTTTCTGGTCCTAAACTATCGCACTCAGAAAAGGACTTGTTCAGCTGTGCATTGTTTGCAAATCACTCCGGTTGTGGCTGTATAATAAACAAGTCGTGTGTTGTGGCAGCGAGCACTTTTGGCAGCTACGTGATTTAATTCCTTGCTCGACTCACTGTCTTAAAGGTTCTTCGGTCAAGGTCGGACAATGTAAATCAGGTTTCATGGAAGCGTGAAGCTCAACAGTCAAGACACGATAATGTGAACGTGAACACACATTATTTTTGCGATGTTTACTTAGACGCTGTAGTTGCACAGCAAGCTATTAATTAATTATTAAAGTTTATAGCACAATAGTACTGCGGTAATAAAGATATTTGTATTTTTTGGGGTTCTGTGGTCTATTTAAACGTAGCAGTATTTATATAGTCCTAATTATGTTTCTCTGTACATTAATAACTAAAAATATGTATTTTGCTTTAATTTTATAAACAAAACCTTAACCTAAACCCTTAAATTTCACCATGTCTGTCTGTCCGTCTGTTCGTGTGACACAGTCGATTAATTAAGAAAGCATTAACGTTACCGTTATAAAGATGCTCAAAATAGAGAAGTACAACCGCGATTAAGATGTGTAAGTATTTTAGTCAGAAAAAATGCTAGGTAGGAATATGTAAAGTGAAGGTTAAATAATTTAACTATACACAAAAACACCTATTTTTGAGAGGGCAAGCTTAAAATCGACAAGAAGAACCTGAGTAGTGATTCTCTCAACAACGACGGTCGGACGGACGGACGAGTGAATGCCTACCCCACTCTGGGAATAAAGGCGTAAGCTTATGTATGTATGTCTTTATAGATTTTGTTAATAAAAAATTACGACGATGGCTACATTGCGCCTGGTTTTAGGTTTTTGGTAAGAATACTTTACGATTTCGTGGCTTGCGAGAAGGTATTCATCTCGATTTTGCTCATCATCCCTATTGCTAGGATATAAAATGTATAAGATAGGTACAGGTGTTTAAAAGGAAGGACAGACGGACGGCATAAGCTAATTATGTTAATTTCATTGATTCTTACAAAATCTAAGATGTACTTACTCTAAATTTCAATTGTACTTAGTGCTTTTATTTTTTGTAATTTCATATGAAATTATATAACATAATCATAATCATCTATTAAATTGTTAAACATAGTTTACATAATTAGATGTTACAATTTTAAAACACACCACCAAGTTTTAACATTAGGCATACAAATTTGTGTATTAGGTTTAAATAAAATAAATTAAAGTGTAAAATTAAAAACGTCAATAGAAACCCTTGTAGCCTGGTACCATCACCATCACAGTTCACTGACCATTTGTGAATCTTGTCACGTTACAATGAGGCTCGCTAGTGGTCAGAAAAGAACAGTTTTTACATTAAAAAAAATATGTTAGTCTACTAGAAATACATTTCGAATATTCACGATCACGAGCGCGATAAAACACGAGCTTATATGAAACGCAGCCATTAAAATTATTTAAATTCATGTTTCGCTATGTCCTTGCTCTATTTTCTGGAATGAAAGTAACGACACTAACGGCTTTATATATTTAAATGCACATTTGAGATATACACAAAGCCGATATCCAATATCTTGATATATTTACATTTTATGTACAAGTAAATATATAATATCCGCCGAATCCTCAGTACCTACTTAACTATAAAAATGAAAACTTAAGAACCATTAAAATACTAGAAACTGTTTTATCAATTACAATTGCCGGTCAAATTGATTTGTAGTTTTAGGCAAAACTGCCAAACTAGGGAGTGTACCTATAATTCAGCAGTCAGAGCTTAACCCTCATAAAATAAAATGGAAATAAAGTTCTAATTGTAAGTAAAAAACAGTCTTTAAGGGAGTATATATATATAATCAACCTTCAAATTCAGCCCCGAGATAATACTTAGTTCATGTGGATTATTCCACTCTATTGTTGAAACCGTTAGAGTGTTTTGCCTGTACAAAAATGATAAATCTTTTTTTTTTTCAAACTTTTTTCAATTTTAATGTGCTTTTTTACCAATGTAACCCCTATTTTCTATTTCAGGGTTAGCAAACACTCCCCGGGCAAGACCTGGAACTGAGGCAGCTCGCAGCCTTCAACCTGCTCGATGTAAAGCCCAGGCTCGCGCCCAAGGTCCCGATGCACCCGGGAGCCTATCGATCGCCCGTGACCATGGCAACGCGAGCTAGTGCGAGGGTCAGGGCCACAATCTCCGGCTCTATGATTACTTCCTACATCGCGGTGCAGGATACAGATTATTCCACATTGTTTGACTTAACTTACGTGAGTTGGTGAAATGGTAAGTTGCTCATCGATTGGTTTACCAGATTTTGTAAGGAATATTTTGGGTCGCATTGCAAAAAGCATTGTAACTATAAACCTATCTTGTTCACTTTTTAACAGCTCTTATGCATTTGCCAGTAGAGCTGTCATAACGCCATCGGTGTGATAACTATAAAGCAGCAAGATAGGCTAACACAATGTGGAACACAGATTGAGTTACAAGGCTTGACCAGATCATACGTAACAAGTCTACCAAAATGTAAACCTAGAAAACCGAATTGGCTGTATTTTGATGTGTTTGTGTAAAATTATCGCCAATGACACTTATGAGCTGAAGACCAATCCAACGATACCACGCATTCATTAATACCTATAGCCATTTAAATAATCTCACTAAGAAACGGAAAACACACATAGGTACACCCGAAAAACAATACCCTCCTTCATGGGCACTCGGATGTGAAAGTGTTTTTACTCGTACTCGACAATAAACATTACTATAACTGAACAAATTAAATTACCAAGCTCTGCATCTTCATTCTACTGGCGGCGTCGTGCTGAGAGCTCTTAAATGTGTTTGTGTTTGTTTTTACTAGTTCAATCAATCAACTGAAAAGTCGTCAGTAATGTTGGTTTATAGCCAGTCGATAGGTAGCGATTGGTCCTCTGATCCAAATTACCAGTCCAAACTGCATGAACTTTAAAAAAACAAATCCAACATCTTCAAGAACACTTTTAGTGTTAAATAACATTTTTTTTATTGCATTTTGTTAAGAAATAAATGATGATTATATCGATTTATAAATAACTATTTAAAACTTGACACTGGTTGTAGAAATCCTCAAGATCAAGCGAGATTACATTGGTTACAAATGTCATCATGACGAATAAGATCCCGAGGAAAATCCACAAATCGCGGTAAAACAGCTACGCGATATCTGTACTTTCCTACTCAAAAATCAAAAATAGCTCGACGGTCGCAGAAATTTATTTGATTCCAAACACTGTAGGCACCTATGTTATGTTTTTTATTGCGTAAAAGCATAACACAATGTTACATTGCGGATTTCTTATCAACGACCTTCACTACGAATCACTATGATTTCCACGTAGCATAAGAACATAGTTGCTCTCGGTACAATATAGTTATACCTACATACGAGTACAATGTAAGGTAATACGTATTCGCATATACTCTTACACGCTTTTTTTTACTCACTATTTAAGTACCTACCTATTATTCACACTAGTGTAGGTATGTAAAGCTTACTTTTAAATATTTTATTAATTTCAGCGTGCGAATAGGTAGCATAATATTCATTACGACTTATCTAGGTATATCAAGTAGCTTACAAGTTTTTAGAGTTGTTGGTAATTCTGTAGCTCTGCCTACCTCACTCAGGGAATAAAGGCGTGAGCTTATGTATGTATGTATGTATCAAGTAGCTTTAACCATATAGCTGAGAAAATTTAGCACGTATGGGGTAATTTTCGAAAACGCGCTTAGTGATGTTAGCCTTTTACCTAGGGAAAACTGTTATTTATCATCATTGTTGGGTGCTTCAGACGAGGCACGTGTTCCCAAAATATACGATTGGCCGTGACCCGTGCCCGGTCACGGAGCAAAGGGCGGGGGAGGGGGGCGGCGCGATGAATAGATCTTTCAGAATTTCACTTGTTTCCATACCAACTGTTAAAAGCCTTTTAGGGACAAAACAAGTTGGAAAGTATTTTGTGTTTTTAGAAGCGCCTCTATTTGCTAAGAAGTTAGACTTAGGTACCTACTTAGTTGATTAGGTATGTTATGCTGTGGAACAATTTATGTGTCGCGAGTGACGCGCGCTGACCTCCGCCAAGGTTGCCAACGAGCACTTCCCTGTGTACTCAATCGGCTATTATGTACGGGCTTGACTAGTTTATTCGCACCTAAATAGAGTTGTCATAATGTCTTTGTTTTCCGAGATCGTATATTAATAAGAGTAATTTGCGCGTACGTGACAACTTCTTGCTAATTATTTTGTCATGAAACTAGAAAAGTTAGTGTCTTCTTGCAAAATTTAAATAACGAATCTATGAGCATTAAATATCTACCCCAAATAACCATGAAAAAGTTCTTCACACAGAAAATGTGTATAGTTTTTATGCACACCTAACTATCAGGAAGAGCTAAAGCATGATTGTAGGTAAATAGTCAGTTAGGTTGGATCATAATCGCCTATCGTATACTATCAGTAGGAAGTAATTTGCTCTTACAGAAGGTTATGTTGATAAATGATAACACATTACGCATATTCATGGAAGTAATACTAATAGTAAAACGAAGACGACGAAGGACATCGAGGCTTTATTTGCGAAATTTGCGCAGATGATTCGAGAACAGACACTGCAAGGTTTCCAAAATGTGATGGAATCGGTTTAAAAAATGGATTGTACGATCAACGACGTCTATGTAGACGTCGTGATTGACGTCGACCGCACGTACCTAATTAGGTACTAGACTGTTATATGTAGGTAATAAGATAATTTACTCAATTTAAGGTTTCGCAGTCAAACTAGGAACCTTCATAGTTTGACCTTATTGTCCGTGAAATAGAAAATCTAAAATGTTCCGAAGGAATAACTATAATATAAATCTACGCGGACAAAGTCGCGGGCAGAAGCTAGTAATAAATCAAATATGAAAATCAGAAATATCCTCTTCAAAAGCAAAATATCAGCATTTCAAACATTGATAATTTATACTGGGTGTCCCAAAATACGAAGCGATAAGAAGGGCCTTTCCTTACCCGTCTAAAATATAGTTTTAACCTTTCAATATGTTATTTAGTTTAGGAGTTTTTACGGTTTTGATGATACTGGTAAAAAACGCTACCTAGCGGTACACCTTTAATTCCTAAAAATAGCTATAATTTGTAATTCTAAAAATTGAAATCCAAGAACGCAGCAATGTATAATCCATACTTTATAAGCCATTAAATTATGTCTTGTTTTACTTTCATTCACCGAACTGTTTTTTTTTTGCCCCAGACAAAGGCGGCAGGGTATCTAAAAATTTAACGCAGTTAATCAAGATTTAGAAATCGTGCATCAAGTACTACTTCAAATGTGCAAAAATTTAAAAAAAAGTTCCGTGTGAACTAATCTCGGTTTTTCGCACCCATCCAAAAATGCTCAGAGTTTGAATCAGACGTACAGTCGTTTGATGCGATTTGAGCAATACAGGTGAAAATTGGCAGTAAACGGTCCAAACCAGGATTCCACCAGATATTTTAGGTTTGAATAGACAAAGTTCATAAAAATAATAACAATTCTCGCAAAATCACTAACACAGTTATAATAATTTTGTTAATGCCCAATATTTGGTGCATTTTGGTTTATGTGCAAAAAATATTGTTATTTCTATAATTTAGCTTTAAATTGAAAGAAAATCATATAGATTATTATTTATAACAAACGGGAAAAGTAAAATTTAAGGAAATTAATAACAAAATTGAGTTAAAATTTTGACTAGTCAAAAGGGGCCATTCTTTACTTTGAGCCTTATTCTAGTTTTCTATGATTTTTGATTACTTGGTGCGCGAGCCCGATTTGCACTTGACCGGTTATTTATTATTTGAATCGTTGTACAAACTATATTAACCAATAAAAGAGGGTCTATATTTTTACTTCTGAGGAAAACTGACTGCTTATTAACCCCCGAGTTTGTATGTATATCTGTCGGTCTGTGGCGTCGTAGCTTGCCCAAACAGATGGATCGATTTGGACGCGATTTTTTAAGAGGGCTGTTTTGTTTCGGGTTTGTCCTTAGCCTTCTTAGATAGGTTTCACGAATCTTGGTTGGGCCGTTTATGGCATATAGGCTATGAATAAAGCAATCGCCTCTTTATTAGGGGTCTTTATTTATCAAATATTTATTACTTTAAGCCGACTAAGGTAATAAAGGCATGTAGTACTGTTAGGCGATGGGCTTGCAACCTGTCACTAATACACTGGTAAACATCTTCGCCTAAGTGAGCAAAATGTGGTTACAGAATTATCAAATAGTTGTTGGAAATTCTGTAGCTCTGCCTACCTCACTCTGGGAATAAAGGCGTGAGTTTATGTATGTATGTATGTTATTACTTTTAAACGGAAAATTACATCACAGCCAGCAATGCCAGCAACTAGCTGAATTATATACCAACTCGTATGTGAACACGGTCTGACGCTTTTTACAATAGAATTGCGTCCAGATTTTTATTAGCCTAATATTGTTGATGCAGTCTCTCACTTAGGACTGAACACATAATTTAATAACGAACATTATCAAGGACATTGAACAGTATTTTGACCGGAACATTTTTTAATGTTTATGTAACTAACAGCGTTCCTTATTGGAAAATCTGTTTATCTGATTTATTAACTGCGCCACCTAATCATAGGGAATTAGGTGTCATAACACTGATATGGAGGACCCGCAAATAAGCAGGGTGCAGGGGTCGCGCACCTGCGCCCGCGCCGCTGACATTGGCAGATAAGCAACTATTATTCTGCCCAATGTCACATTGACCTCAATGACACCAGCGCGTCATCACCACACGTCGCACTGACCTTGCCATATTTATCTAATCTTGCCGTTCGCGAAAATAAAGTTAGCAGGATTATTTTCAACAGGTAGGTCGCCTGCTGTTATCACGTGTATTACAATGTGTTTAATAATGAATGCATGTCCTTTGGGTTTCTTATCGATTGCGTGATCGATTTGGATCGAATCAAGGGTTGCTGATGAAACCAATGTTTTTGTTTTGAATTTGTGTTTTTAATACGGTGTTATCATGTGGGATGTGCGTTTACTTACACAACCGTAAAGAATTTTTCTTTCTGAGCTTTAAACTTCAATTAAATTGCAATATTTCTAATAATGTTACACGTTGCAACAATAATATGTGGTTTGATACATACGACCTTCGTAACACACCGTCATCACCCGGAAATCACTGTTAGCTGTTGACGCGTTGTTACAATTTTCCGAAGCAGGAAATATAAATCCTCAGTCAAGGCAAAGTAAAATTGTTCCCATTATCACCAGTTGCCGATCCTGACCCTGAAACGGTGACCTAGTCGCGTCACGAGCGTTCTCGCTATTTCGCAATAGCTCCCACCCTGAGTTTGGGAACAAAATTGGCAGTTAAAAACTGAAGATGCGTTTCAAGGTAATATGTATAATAACATAATAACATAACGGCGGTTAGTTTTCTCTCCTAGGTAAATAAAACCAAAATACGAGAAAAAGCTTTGGAAAAACTCAAAATATCCTCTAAATCAATATTTGTTTTGGTGGCTGGAAACGAAGAGGCCAAAGACAAATGTCATGGATACCGGGTTATCTATTATTATATTAATGATCACTGAATCTATCAAAATATTTTTTGATCTAATTTGGTTTTGAATATACCACGAGTCTATTTCCATTGCCTTTCAAGTAAGATTGACAGCTTATGACTCCGTAGCGCGGCTACGAGTGGTCTACGAGACATTTGCCTGTTGACCTAGGTCTTTGATGACTTCCTTGTTGCATAGTCTTGTTGTTTACTTTCTTGTATTATTTTTAGGGTGACTTACCTAGATCAGGGATCGAGCTGGAGGGTTCCTCGAAAGAAGGCGGCTTGTGCATACGGGGCAGCGGAGGCGGCGGCGGCGGCGGCGGGCGCATGCACTGAATGACCGAGTGCGTGGGCGCCGGCATCAGCACGGGCGCGCGGAACTCCTTGCCGGGCGGCGCGGGCAGCTCCAGGCGCCGCACGCCTCGCAGCTCCGGCTCGTACCCGTTGGGCTCCCCGTGGTCGCGCTTCGGCGACAACTTTGGATAACACTGCATTGTTCCTTACTTAATACTGACAAGTCTCTAACTTTTATAACTGCTTTCCAAAAATACAAGTCCAAATCTTAAACCTTTACAAAAAGTTTTTACACATATTTAGAAAAAAATCCTGCACATAGTGTACGGCGAAAAAACTAAGTCCTGCTCGGCGGCATTGACATTCTCAGTTTTATTTATTTATCATGCGAAGTGCAGGGGGAATGCGAGCGCGGCCGAAACCGGCGACTCGTGCGCGTAACGTGCGTGCGTGCAGCGAGCGCCGCGCGGTGCGAGACTCGTCCGCTCGCCGCGGCCAACTTTCTCTCACTGGCAGGCGGCCGCGGCCGGACGAAAGTGAATCTGCAGCGTGCGCCGCCCGCCCCCCGCGCGCGTCGCCCCAGGTGTCCTGCACCGCCCGCCCAGCGCCGTCGACGATGCCGATGCAACGCCCATCCGACATCAACTTTAACCTTAACTCTGACCTTTCTCGAGTGCACTGCTCCCTTCCCTCGACCCGAGGTAACACACCTTTCTAAAATTTAGAAAATATATATTTAGTTAAGCTCATTCCAACCAATAAATAGCCCTCTTTAATAGATATTGCTTTAAATATTAGTAACTTTGTCAAAATTATTATTTTGAAAAAGTAACTAATGCATTTGTATTTAAATATGGGCAACTCATTGTCCTCTCATACATATATGTACATATATAATCGATATAACTAGGTTCCATAAAAACACTTGGATAATCTCCTGTAAACAAGTATTTAAATAGTGAACCCTTGTCTCAAAAAAAACAGATAGATTTTATAAATATACGTGTTTTATGTAAGACACGTGTGTCAAGATTATTATTTTAAATATAGTCAAGTATTTGTCCTTCAATAATTACCGATAACAGTATTCAGCATAATTACATAAACAAACACTCCGGCACAATACAGGGTGAAACGTAAGTCGTGAACAAAATGATCACCTCTGTGTTCTACCCACGAATATGAACAACTTTCACTATGGGACCAACGCTAATATCAGGAAAAAAAATCAGCTGCTCATATCTTTTCACTCAGTTTATCACAATGTAAAACTGTTATAAATGTTATAATTAGGAAGGATGTTTCACGCATTGCGCCGAGCATTGAGGATCAAGATCCGATAGTAATCTCAAGAGTATTTAGTGAAATACTTAATCACCCCATTACAGGCTGAGTTAAAATACTTTATCTAACGCCAAAATATTTAGTGACGTGTAGGGGTAGAAAGAAATGAAACATCAACGATTATAAAAATATTTAGATAAATTATTGTATAATTTGCAAAAGTAATTGTCAAATTCTATGCACTAAGGTATCAAACAAAATGAAAAATCAAGACCGGCCACGAGCATGTCGGACCATGCTCAGTGTAGATAACTTTACTTGACCGTTGGAAAACTGTTATGGCCATACATCGACATACATAGGTCGCGGTCAGTTTACCAACACCGCAAATAAGATTTCGGTCGGTATAAACATTTAAACCGTTTGTAACTCAAGAACCAATGAAGTCTACTAAGTCATGATAGTTTTTCTATTAAATTAATTATATGTGCTTTAATTTAAGACATTTTTCAGATTTTTACTATGTGTAGTTTTGGCTGTAGGAGAGGGGGAAACTTAACTCTAACAAAAATTTGCCCTTTAATGCTTATTATTTCTTAAATGAATCCCTTAATCGAAAAACTGTTTCGACAAACCCGCAATATTTTTGAAAGACCTATCCAACGACACCACACTATGGTATAGACGAGAAAAAAAAATACGTCCCCGAGTTAAAAAGTGTAGGGGGTGACACAAAAAAAATCTTTTTTTTTTTCAAATTCAAGTCTCGAGTCAAGTACAGCTTTCTAGGAGGTACTAAGAGTCTCTGAGCTAGGCTGTGGACGGACGGATAGACGGACGAACGGACATGGCGAAACTATAAAGGTTCGTAGTTTGACTAAGGCACCCTAAAAACACATTAAAACTTAAGGACTGCGTCAAAATGGTTCAAGAACCAACAGATATAAAGTAAGTTAAGTCATCAAATAAATATTAACATGGACTTTTTTCGTTGTATGGAAAATTAGTGATGCACATGAAAAATACACCTTTTACTGCATACAATCGTTACCTTTCGTAGAATGCAAACTTCCAATTCGAATCATTTGTTGTGTGTCACATTACGTTACAACAGGTGGAACTACAACCGCAGGTATACATGCGACGCCTTGCCAGGGCACAGCAACATAAGAGGGCTACTAGCTATTTAATTATCCTTTCTCCATTTTTTTTTCAATGTTGCACATTAACACAATCTTGATTCGTAATCAATAAAATATATGAGGGATTTTCATTTATTGCAGTAATCATTAAAAAATCCTAACTCGGCTAACATAATTTCACTTAGTATTAAATCACAATTCAATTTTCATATTGCCCAGTTAAATTTTTTTTGGTTATATGTATTTACCTGGCGATCCGTGACTTCTACGCTGGGCCTCTATTTTACTAAGTAAAACCATATTTTTACCGTAACCTTTGACGTGTTTTGATATTGTTTTAACTCGGGCACCATTATTGTCAAGTAGATAAGAGGTATCAAAACGTCGGCAATACGAACGTCAAAAGCAATAAGGTTTTACCGTGTAGAATCTCGGCCCTGGTCCGCCGTAGCGGTTGGGTGTAGCAGGTGATTATTTTAGAAAAAATCTGGATTCATGACCTTTTGAAGAAGAAGGTTAAGAAAAGCGGTTCAAAGCACTAGTTAACGAAATGATTTACATACTTTGTTCCTGTGTTTTCCGGTAAAGTATTTAGCTCTTGGACGAAGAAAACATGCAAACTTTTTTTTTTTCAAAAACGCGACTTTATTTATTTAATAGATAAACCACTACATTTATTTTATGATTACGGTTATTTTCATCCCAGAAACCATTTAATTATCATTTATTTAAGTGCAAAAAGTAGGCTATAATATACACTTTCTCACCTAACATACATGTGCAACGCATGCATGGATCACATTAGCAAGGTTGGACGTATATTTTCCATGCGAACTCGTCTTTGCTGGGAAAATGGTACACTAAAAAGTTTTTGTGACCTACGTTTTACAAGAAAGGGAATTCGGTCAGCATTCATACCAAGGACTTTGTTTTATCATTACGTAGGTTTATCACTCGATTTCCGAGGCCGCGCGGCAGTGATATTGAAAACGCGATCGATTCCGATGACCGTCGAGGCACGCTCGCTGATAGCACCGATAGTCATCGACGAGATAACGCCGAACTCACGGTATACTGCTATGTGCCACCACAGAAGTTCAACTTGAACATATCAGTGGTATAAGATAATACACGAAGTGCTGATTAACTTTGTGTATCATCTCTCTCAGATCAGCATTTACATATAATCCTATTGCATAAGTCTATTGTAACAAAAAAACATTACTAAGTAGGTAGTCTTATCTACAACTATTTTACTACACGACATCTGAATCATTTAACCTGTTGGTATATACATGTCATATTATTATTATCATATTAGCTTAGTACGTTATTGCACGTATTGCCTTTAAATATGTCTAAAAAGACATAAAACTTCAGTGAGAATCCAGTTTTATACTGGTGTTACTATTTTTTTCTTGGAGGGTCTGGATCTGGATTCTGTTAGTAAATATTTAATTTGTGGTTCTCAAAGCAATAACGGTAGGGATTTGGAGTACCAGCTTGAACCGGTCCATATTGTCCGTGTATGTGACTGTTTATTAATTGAACATTTAGAACAAAGAATACAAAGATCGTTGCAGTAACAGGTTGTTGGCACTAAAACTTCATTGAATCAACATCGCAAACCCTAAAACCAAATGATCGATACTCTGCAGGGATTGAACTCACGTCTATTGAACTTAGGTCGAGTTGAGGGACATTTCGGTCGGGGGGCTGATATTTTGGCAGAATTTTCTTATCTAGTTTTTAACCTGTCGTTTAAGTGATTGTAGTAGGGTAGGAATCAACAGGCGAGATCGCAGAGTATATTATGTATTTATAGAATGTTTCAAAGGCGGGTAGACAGTTCGGAGGCAGCGGCTGGCAGGGGATGGGGAGTGCAGCCGGTCACTGCACCGCTCGCGAGACCAACGCGCGCGTCTACTCCGGCGGCTCCTAGCCAATGACCTCTTCATTTAATACAACTTATTCATTTAAATAAATCATATACTTAAATACCAATTGTAATTTTGCCATTAGCTTTTATCAATCAAGCAAGTATTGAGAATCGCTACTGTACTGAATACATTTTTAAACAATAGATTATATTTGCACCGACCAAAGTGAGTGACCTTATGACCTTGAAATGTTCTACGTGGACGATCTACAAAGATCCAGATAGAAACCCAATCTTTGTTATTCTATATGACTGAACATTTAGAGGCAACCATAATAATGATGTTTAGATTTTTGATTGATTCTCTTTACATGGTAAGAGTCAATTAGCCATTATTAAAGAAACAATGTTATTTTTCCTCGGTGTACCTTTTATATTACTCGTATGTTAAGTACCTTAAAGTTCACAGGTTAAGTTGTGAGTAAATATTTACAAACATTTCATTACCACGCTTTAACCTTGTAATTTGACCGTGAAGTGCCTAAGTATTAAGTAAAATTATGCAATAAGGTTTTGCGAGAACAATGTCACACGCGATAACAAATTGTACTATTAGGTAAGTAGACATGTTGTCGAAAATGGCGCCTTAATAAACTTAGTAGGTAGTGTAGCTACAATTAATTATTATCAACACTCGTAATGAAGCAATATGTAAAGTAGGTGATAAACTTGAGATAGGTAAATTATAATTTTAAACGTAAATACGTGACCGTCGATTCTGAGCACGTGTTCTATCACTAAATATGAGTTAAATCTTAAAATCGATTCGAGGATATATTAAATAAATGTCTCATTATATGACGGTTTATTTGAATATGCCGTGTTATATTAAGTATTTTTTGTAACATCGCGGTAACGAAATATTTATTTATTGATCTCCTTTATAGATATGTCGTGCCTTTTATCATATTAACAGAAAAAATCGGGCAAGAGCATGTCGGACCATACCTACTCAGTGTAGGGTTCCGAAGCCATTACGACAAACACAAAAAATCTCAAAAATCAACAAATTTTCTATTTAAAGTTATTTGGTGCTGTTAGTTTTGGCTGTAGGGGGGGGACACTTGACTCTAACAAAAATTTGCGCTTTAAAGCCTAATATTTCATAAATGGATCCCTTAATCGAAAAGTAGTTGTCACAAACCCACAAATATTTTCAATAGACCTATCCAACAACACCCCACACTATGAGGTAGACAAAAAAAATACATCCACACTTTACGTGTAGGGCAAGTACCTATAGGTATTTTTTTTCATTATTTTATTTTACCACTTTGTTGGCGTGACTAATATGTATATTCACAACAAATTATACTAGAAAGTATTAAGAGTCCCTGAGCTTGCGGACGGACATGGCGAAACTATAAGGGTTTGTAGTTTGACTACGGAACCCTAAAAATGTTGCATTAAATAATTGATCACTACACGTGATATGAGCCAAGAATAGAATAGAATAGAATAGAATATCTTTATTTTTGCTTAAAATGTGGTACATAAGTAAAGCTTTTTCTATTCAATAATGTGAAATCAACGTATAACTGAATGTTCATTCATAAAAACTGATTCGCATATCACAATATTATAATAGTAAGTAGGTACCCAGACCTATGTCGGTCACAAATGTAATGTCACATTATAGCGACAAGATTCTAGCGTGGCACACCAATCATTCATTAAATTCATTATATACGAGTATTAGATGTTTAGTAGTATGCCGTGCCGGGGCGTTACAATTCTTAGACGAGTATTAATAAACAGATATCCAATGTAATGCTCGTCTCAAGATGCAAGAATGTCAGTATTCTACGGCTTGACGTTTACTTTGACGTATCTTGTGACGGGCATCTCTGACAAGATGAGTTTATGAATACGGCCCTTAGGTAGGTAGATGTAAACCTAGACAAATTACATCACATATTAAAGTCACATATTACATCTTACCCAATTTATTTCAATCATCGGTGTAATAGTTCAGGCGCTAAACATCCAAATTTTGCCTGCATACAAACATACATTTGCCGTCGGGCATTCGGGTTAAAAGTTAAAACTGAGACACATCATAGTTATGAACAATTCAATCGGTAACACTATTTTCACCTCAGCAGCTCAAACAAGCAGGTTTTGCTGCTTAAAAACAGTGAGCAAAATTCAATTTTGCTGCGAGCGAGAGGCAAAGTAGCTTTTTAATTATTTTTTTTAAATGCCGTGAGCAGTGCTGGGGCTACTCACAACATTCGAAAAAATTGAACTTCACTTTGTTCTGTCACTTTCACTTCGATAGGAAAAAAGCGAGAGATAGAAACAACTTGATTCGAAGTTCGATTTTCAAATTCCACACATAGTAGGCCCAAAAAGAAACGCACGTTCGGATGCACACATAACCGTAAAATTGCAAATAAAACTATCTGTTAAACTTTGAAATGTGTTTATTATAACTATTTTATACAGTAGGTACAATCATTTTTTTTATTTAATGTTTTGAAGACAAAATTAATGAAAAATAAGAAGTTATGTATCTACATAATTTTGTTATCGTTTTAACAATCTTTAATTTCGTGACATAAACCGCGGGGGCAGTTTCAGAACGCATTTCAAAAATAGCGGGATTATTGTACTTAAAAAAAAAAAGTAATGTAATGTAAATGACGATGTAATTTTTGTTAATTTGTCCGCCATAGCCAATAGCCATAGACAAGGCCTAGTTAGGTTTTTTTTAAAGCCACAGACTACATAAAGCTGTATAAAGTTGTGTTTGCACTACGGCATTATCAAGTTGAGTGACAGGTTTTATCTGTTTCATGTTTATTTTTTCCACTTTTTATTTTATTAGTATTTTGCAAAAATGCTTGTGATTGATGCATATGCGATCGTGTCGTTATTTAGTCGTGTATTCACCAAATGGTCACAACGGAAGACCTGCGTTGGCCCTACCAGCTTCACGCTGTGTTGTTCTCGCTGCTGAGGTGAAAAGTTGTATGTCTCACACGAGACCAAAGTTTTTTACGTCTCGTATCTTTGAATCCCTCGCTACGCTCAGGATCCTAACCTAGAATCACTCGCTACGCTCGTGATTCAATAATAGAATCCTTCGCTTACTCGGGATTCAAAATCATCACTCGCAGCAAAAACCAACTTTGCTCTCTTGTTGAACAAATAACTATTTCTAAACTAGATAATGTCGAATGCCCTTTTTCCCACTTTGTTTAGCACATCTTGCCCTTATATCGGTGTCGTATTGCCGACTTTATGGCAGCTCTTGCTCACTATAGCAACAATAACAATTTTATGAACAATAAAAAAACAAGATGTACCTACCTACTTAAGCGAGTGGAAATAGAGCCGTTGTATAGTCGCAACATGACAACTGACAACACGTCATGTTTTGACCTTTAAACAGCATTAAAATATAATTGTTAAGTAACGATCCTTTTCATACTGTGAGTGTACATGGTTTGCAGTAGAGCTTAGTGGAAGTGTATTGTATCAGTAGGTGGCTAGGCTCGGCTCGGCTCAGGAGTGAAAGTGGCCGGGAAGGGCACCGGGGCAGCCGGGGTGCAGACAGTAGGGTGTCGCTGCACGCGCATGCGCACGCCTGCACCCGCGGCTGCATTTACACGCCATCTCATTTATGCGTCTACTGCTTTAAACGCACTTTACTTTGTTAGGTTTTCTAGAATGGAACCGTCCCCACTTTCAAATTAATACGTATTAAATAAATATGACGAGATTGTTGAAAAGCTGAAACATTCTACAATTGTTTTTGATTGTCAATTTTTAAGCTGTATTGATTTATTGCATCAATTTTTGTTTTGAAAGATTGTTTAGGATATATTCAACTCTAACAAATTCGGTCAGTTGAGCCATAGGTAACTTGTTTTCTTTTTTTGTTAATCTTTTATTTATTTATCTGCTAGCACTAAATATAACATTGCACTTATCTCATATATATTTTACTACTAATTATCTAAACACAACACATATAAGCTCGGTATACATACATACATACATAAACTCACGCCTTTATTCCTAGAGTGGGGTAGGCAGAGCTACAGAATTACCAACAACTCTAAAAACTTGTTGATAATTCTGTAACCACATTTTGCACACTTAGGCTAAGATGTTTACCAGTGTATTAGTGACAGGTTGCAAGCCCATCGCCTAACAGTACTATAAGCTCGGTATTTGTGAATTAAATGTCTTTTCATGGTGTCCAAACTGTCACTGGTGACTGGTCGTCGCGTGTGAATCACAAAGGGATCCACAGAAAACCACCGCACCGCGCCGTAGCACCGAGTGCTGCAACACATGCTGAGTGGGACCCTTATTGGTGTCACATTCCACTAATACATTTTTTAGGTAAGGCTTTTTTATAAAAAAAAAGATAAAAGATGTTTATTCAGTAAGTAGGCCGCACGGGCTCTTTTACACGTCAACAATCTACCAGCACTTCGCAAGAGACCACTGCTGAGAAGAAACGCTGCAAGAAACTCACCAGTCAGTCGTTATATATATTTTTTTTAATATACCTACCATTATAAAACTTAACCTAGCATTATACAAAACAATGAGTATAACATACAGTAAGAAGTAAATAAATTCACGCTTAGTTGAGCAGCGAAATGTGTCAAAACTCAGGATTTTCACCAGAACTAATTAGTAGTAATAGAAAAATAAAAATTATAAAAATTCAACTTAACGATGATGGTGCCAGACCACTATAAAAAAAGTTTCGGTACATTCTCCTACAGAAACTGTGTCTCCTAGACAATATACAATGTTTACATATTTTGTAAGACTAAGTTATTATTAAGTTATTTAGCCGTTTAGTTTAGGCCAAGCATTTTTATCTGATAGATAGTCCTCGACCCTATAGTAAGCTTTAGATTAGACATCAGCGACTTTTTTCAAGTAAGTTTTAAGTACTGGAAATGGTAACTTTAAAACTTCGTCCGGTAATTTATTATAGAAATGAATGACCAACAAATGATTTATATACTTTACGAACGCAAATTTTTCGGATGGCAATTTTATTTTTATTTTTGTATTTAAATTATGTACCTACATCAGAATTTTAGGTGAAAGAATCTAAATTTTTAATAACATAAATAATATTCTCATAAATAAATTGAGACGCTACAGTTGAGATACGAATTTCTTTAAATACTTAGTTCTCTTAAGGAGTCACGGGAATTTAAGTTATAAATAGAACGAATAGCCCTTTTTTGTAAAACAAATATACTTTGTATTTCAGCTGCCTTACCCCAGACCAGAATACCGTACGACATGACACTATGAAAAATTATGGTATGTGAGCGCTGACCTCATGACGAAGTCGGCACGTGATAACACTGCTATCAATATCTCCACTCCCGATAACATACACCCATCGCGTTCAGAGTGTTCAGACTCGTTAGATTCATCTCGATAAGCAACTGATAATTGGGCAAAAAATTACAATCTTCTGATAAAAAGTATGACTCAAAAGTTATATTTTAATATTATATAGATTATAAGGTTTATTTATATTATCTTTTTGATAAAATAAAATAAAAGAAATGATTGAGAATAATAAAAAACTCTGTGGAAATATTAATCTAGTCCCAAATTAATGTCTAGGCTTGTACGGTCACGAGCGTTAATTTGGGACCCATTTCAAGAAAAATATGCTTGAAGTCGTCAATGTCATTAGAGACTTCAAGTCATTTGTAACTTTTAGGAAATTCAACCTACCTTACCTTTAATTCTCTGTAAATTTTAATATTGTTATCTGCTGTGCTATGTGTTTTTACTTATTGTTAGTGTTTGTATTTTTGTTACAATGTATGAATTTCACAGTGCCTTGGTGTTTAACTGTAATGCTGTGTAATTTGTTTTTTTTTCAAATAAATAAATAAAAACTTATTGTTGTAGAATGTCAGATTGACTTTGGACCTAAGGTGGGTATCAAATTAAATCACGTGACTGTACGTACTATGTGTAGGTAAACAACGACAAACATGCTTATATATAAAAATAATAAATACTTAAATACATAGAAAACATCCATGAGACAGGAACATATACTTGCATTCATCACATAAATATTGTGGAATCGCAGTCGGAACGCGTGGGACCGCTGGCTTCATAGGCAGGTTCACTACCAACAGTAGGTACCTATACTACCTACCATTTACCCATACAAAATGTGTCAATTTTTAATCAGAAGTAGGCCTATCTGTCCGTGGTTTGAATAGGGTGCGGCCATAAGCAAACACATCGGTATCGGCGTCGTCGTCATCGTTATAGATTGGTAGAATACTGTTTAACTTGAGTATCTATTGAAAAAAAAAACATTTATTTTACTTGTTTGTAAATGCATAAAATGCAAGATTCGGTGTAAATGCACCCCGACAGCAGACAGTCGGCGGCGGTGGCGCGCACGACGATCAATATGCAGCGGCGCGACGTATCTTCACCCCAAACCCACTGAAGAGGTCTACAGACACACAGACGGATTGAAACGATTCATTCACTCCACTTGCAAACTTTGGAGATATACGAACGATCACGTATTTGGGTTCACCAGTACTTACTGGCCAGTAGTCTAAATAATTATAACTTTAGTAAAAAACTACTTGTAAATAATGTAAAATAATGTAATGTAAAATTAACTACTTAGAACTTGAGGAAAGTACGTTTGAAATCAAACCAAATTATGACATTAGCCTATCCTATTCTATTATACCTAGTTGATAAAAAAAAAGTATATTCGCTCCAACAGATGCATTCGAAATTACCGACGTGTACCAATGTAATTACCGGCTGCGGTGGCGGATTTACTAAAAGCAGTACAATTATTTGACTTTATTTCGTTAGGTTTTATTAGGTACTTAGTTAAATGGTCGATATCACGACTCTCAAAAAGATGACTGTTTCCAGACTGTTTCCACCACAGAGTTTTTCCAAATTAAGGTCTATTAGTAGTATAGGTACATATAGGTTTGTACGTAAGGTTTGACTTTTAATTGTTTTCAGTAAAATAAAAACCACTATTGTCAAATATCAGATTGGCTGACGAGGAAAGTCTTATAGCATACGGTTATAATAAATTTTACATTAGTTCCACAACGTAAAAAACTCTTTGTTATATCTTGTTCACCGAATGACAATTTTTATACTCAAACGCAGATCCAAATGTAGTGATTTCTGAAATAAGATTTATATATCTTTCCTAAACAGAATCACATACACATGCAATAAATCCCAATTCATTAAGGATCTTATCAGAATCATCACACGAAGCCCTTAACGGGAATCAAGGGGCCTTATCACACTTGCGATTTGCGGGCGAGCTGCAAGCGAGGCGAGAGCGCAGCTAGTTTGCCGCGAGTGCGTAGCGATTTCGCCGCGAGGGCGCAGCGAGTTCGGCGCGTCTAGAGTTGGGATTTTTCCGCGCGTACGCAGCGAAATCGAAATGTGTTTTTTTTTAAAGTGCTTGTAAAAAAAAATTGTTTTCATATAAATAATTAAATAAATAAGGTTCATCACTATTTATTTTGCACTATTAACTTACAGGACAACACATGGAGCTAACCCTTTAATTGCTTCCGTTTAGTCCACAAGACCAAGAGAAAATACTCTGTCACCGAACAATTTTATTGTCCTCGCGTGCGATATCCATGGACTTATTTATCTAACAGGTCCATAGGAGTGTCTATAAATAACTCATCATTGGCGAAATTCACTCTAAGTGGTGTGAAAACCATGAGCCGTAATTAGAATTAGAAAAGTTCAAGTCCAACTGTAGGTACATGTGGAGTAGACCACACACATTTAAGTAAAGGAAAACAGTGCAGGTGCCAGGTACGGTACATCATTACATTTATATGGTAACCAGATACTTAAATAATTAAATTTCATACCTACGTCTTTTGAAATATATACCTACTCACAAAAGGTAGGTTCTCACAATTGCAATATCCCCAACACCAAATTTTTTACATGTCACTTGAACGGTTCTGTACCTTCTAGAAAATTCGTATGTATGCACAGTCAGCTGCTGAAGTAGCTACGCAAGCGAAGAGGTCAAAATGATCTGCACTTCACTCTATTTTTAAGAGAATACGCGTGTCTAGGTAATTTTAAGCATGTTATTTATTCTGCTTAGCTACTATTGATGATGACTGTACGTTTATACGTACGTAAGCTTAGTTCTAACATCCTACCAAATTTCATTAAACTGAGTCCACATTAGTTTGTTCGTATTATTTTTAGGTATGAACAATACACAATCCCTGTAACACAAAGACAGACATAAAGTTTGTTGGCCCAATACGTTTATTTTGGGTGGGTAGTCGTGAGCGTTTCCACCCCCACGGGTTGCGGGCCTCTAGGACTGCAGCAGTGGAATGCCCTTGCAAGGGTAACCCAATGTCGGCCTTCAGGTGCCAGTCGTCGCCCTCCAACCCTCCTCCCCCCCCCCCACCTCGCCACTCGCCCAACCCCCTACTTCATCATAAATTAAAATGAAAATTACAACTGTGTAAATAAATAAATACACTCGTGCATCATACCGATTTGTAGGTTACCGTCAAAGTAGCGTGCGTACTGCCCTGTGGCACTGCCTTACATCTAGAGCCGTTGATCTATATACCGATCACTGTTGTAAAGTAGGAATGATTTGATCTGAGGTCTAAGTGAAAGTTAGACGCACGCAATCAACATATTATTTTAATTGTTTGTTCTTATCGTCACTATAATTCAAAGCCGCAGTTAAATCTGAAGCGTTTTACTGTGCGTTATTTGCTGTACTTAGTAGTCATTACTTATACGTTTTTTAAACGTTAAACCAAAAAGTATAAAAATTAAAATAGTTGACGAGCAGGGGCAGTAAAAAATATTAGGTACTCGTTAAAAACATGGTTTTTAATTTGTTGCAAAATAGAAAATAAAGTTTTAACTTTGTTATAATTAGGGACATTTAAGATTAGCCTTTTGAGCATTAATTATTTTTGGTAGCTTTCGTGAGTTTCCCACTACTGAGAAAATGCCTCTCCCCTTGATCTACGTGAATCCCTATATTTGGTGCCTCTTCCGAATTCAATTATATAAACATGAGTTAAAGTCTTAGAGTTGAAGTACCTATACAGATGAAACGGAAGGAACATGACTGTCTAGTCACCATATTAACTGCTAAGTTATCGCGATTTAAAAGTTAGGAACCATTTACCATAGGTATAAATAATTCTTTATTTTGTAAGTACAAGTTTTTTTGAAAGAAAAAAAGTTATGTTAAGATTTATATCTGAAACTGAGTGGAAAGCAAGTGGAAAGTAAAAATAGTGAATTAGTGACTAGATTATCTCCTTTCTAAAAACATTTTAAAAGTACAAAACTTACCTATTTACCTAATAAAACCGTATTTATACTGCTTGGACATTTTTGATGTGTGTAAGTAGATACTAAACCATGTTTTCCGCTTAGATTGCAAACATTAATTGACAATAAGTACTATGGATAGTCAATAAGAGTTAATTGAATCTGTGGAAAATGTTTGGCTACATTGCGGGTGGGGCCCGAGGGGTAGCGCGGGCGCGCGGGGCGGGCGGCGCGGGGCGGTGTAGCACGCGCGGCCGAGGCCGGAGTCTGCTGTCGTTGACTCGGCCCGAGGACGCTGCTCCAAGGTCGCCCGAACTGCTCCCTACGTCATTTCTTTAAGGGAAAATAATCTGGCTCCGGAAACTTCCTCCTACAATAACGCCTAATACAAACTGATTCCTGTTTATGAGCCCAGTGACCAGCATTAACGAGTTATGTTCCTAACAAGTATTACGCCTTGTAGGTACGTTGACGTAACCATTATCTATGATCATAATTATCATTTAGACTACGATGAAAAAACAGAAATCGCTTGCTCTAAATAAACAGAAAACTCATAAATCAGAACAAAAATAATGGGGGTCACCTTAAGCGGCTCTAACACAAACGGTTACCTACCCTTAGTTTTATCGAAAATTAGAGTTGACTGCATAAAATATATTTCTCATAGACGTTACAGCTATTTGTTCTGTAAATTATACGTAAATCTAATTACGACCCGAGCTTTGCTCATAAAACGGCCACGTTGTTTGATACTTATTGGTAGGTAGGTTCCCACAACTATCAGGTTAATAGTTAAGTGCTCTCAAAATTATTGTATTTTCAGTATATTTTGACGCCCTACCTAGAATAGCCTAAAAGCTGGATAATTTAAAGATATTTATTAAACCTCTCATCGTTTAATGTACCTACATACTCATTTATTTTTATTATTGTCATCGTAACGGCCGTATAACTATTAGATATCGTAAATGGCTAATAAATTTACCGCATAGATACACGGGCGAGAAGGGCGATTCACTGAACTCGCCGAAATAACTGCTAACTTGTCCTAAATTTGACTTTAGGGGGAAGATTTTGGCATCGGTAGCAGCACCAGTCCTTGGCAATGTCACAAATAAGTAACCTTGGACTTGACCCCACGGTCTCTACTTACATGCCCAAAAGTCACGCTATTATACCCAAATTACGTAGGCCTACCATTTTCACTTAAACACTGTAGTCGCCTATTTACGTGTCTTAAGACCGTTTATTTTTCTGGAGACTACTATTACTATTTTGATAAGTTTTAAAACTATAACCTTATTATTTCATAAAAATAACCAAAATTGATGATTCGTCTAGCGTCTGCTTTGAATAATCGATATTCTAAATGGACATTTTATATCGCTAATACAAACCAATTGCTAATAAGTCAAATAATCTGACGAGTCATTGGCTTCCTAGGCTCCTACCATCTAGCTAAAGGACTAGCCAGTTCTTCCCACAGATTATAAAGGTATGTCTAAATCTTGAATTCCTATTGTACTCGTACCTATACATCAACTTCCTTCTAATTTGACTGGGACTGGTGAACTTATGTGTCGCGTGACTTGGGTGCGAAACGTCGAAGAAGCATTAAACCTTGATCAATCATTTATTATTTAGTACCCTTGACAGTTTTTTATCGGAAAAGGCTTGATTAAAAAATATTAATTCATGTTTACTTAATACAATATCATTAGGTTTGATAGAATTTTCACCTTTCCTGAGCGTGTAGTACGTACGAAAACAGTTGAAAAATCGAAAAAAGTTGTAGAAAAAAATATGAGGTTTAATTTGGTATAAATGATTGCGGCTCACCGTCTTGTGATATCTTAGTAAAAGTACCAAAAGTGGGACGTTCTTTGTGTCCCTCTCCCCTCCGTCTCCAAACGAATTTTAGTTTTAATCATAAGTAGGTACTTAATACTAATGCATATGCAAAAGGTACAACTATATCATATATATATGTATATATATATATATATGTATAAATACTCATACAGCATAACTAAGTCCTTATAAATAACAAAGCCCAACAAAACAACGAGCTTTACGAGGTTCTTTACTCTAGAGGTTCAAGGCCTAATGGCAAGCTAACGGCAATAACTTACCCGCTATCATCGGTATCACTGGAAAACATTATTGATACATCACTTGCTCGAGGGCATCCTCAATCTATGTCTATATTATGAACAATTCTTTTTCGATACTAAGGGAGAAAGAAACTGAGAAACACTATATATGTTGCCATTAAAACTATAAAGAGGTGACACTATCTTCCAGAAACAATGTATCTGAATAAGTGATTACTTTGATTCGATTCACTTTTCTAAAACTTGTTTACCGTCTTATTTCAGGTCAATAGCGCTTTTCTAGAATGTGGCTAGGGGGGCTGCAAAAGTCTGGTGCCCCCTCCAGTCTAGGGTGGAAGGAGGGTTACGGTGCATCGTACGAAAGGGCAACTGCAGATAACGCAGCCTGGGCCCAGACAGTCAACGTCCCGATGCACTCCGGGGCCCCGCACCGACCGCTCCCCCCGCCAGTCCTCGCCCCCGGCTCGCCCTCGTCCAGCGGGAACCCGTATCCGGCGAGCCATCGCTGCACCACGGTTTTTACTTCGTCCCCGACCGAGATCTTCTCTCGTCCCTTCGTTAAACTAATGAAAACGATTACCCGGTCGCATACTTGAGACAATAAGCCGGTCAGTTAATAAGTTAATATCCCTTCGTCGGTTTTTTGCCATTGATTCAATGTAATCGAGACGATGGCTAAAGTATATCTGCTCTTGTGTACTTACTGTGTTTGTTGTAGTAGCTGTGGGATTTACTACAAGGAATGTTTGATAACCGCAGTTTATATTGTTGTTATCTGATTTATCCCCTGTAGGGGTTGCCCATGCTGCCTATACGGTCGTTATGCTGCCTACCCGGAGTATGGGTAAACTAAGGCCTCGATTTTGGTAAAAGGAAATACTATTTTTAGCTCGTCGTTGGTAAGGAACGATTTGCTCTGTGCCCAAAACTAACAAAACACTAGATTTCGCAAAAAAAAAAGGGTAATTTCTCAACGTAACATTAAACTTTCTCAAACTAATAGGTTTTGTTTTGAGTAACACTTAGCTTTGCTGTTAAATGCAGTTATATACCATATCGCACAACCAGCAAAGTGCAAGTTGCAGAACATAGCCTGAGGTTTGGATACCTTTTCAATAAATTATTGAGAACATTCTCGGGAACATTTAAAAATATTCTTAATAGTGACCATGAATTTCTTATGAGGAACATTTATATTTTGAGAAGTTTCTCGACAGTACAGGGACAGCCATTTTGCTGACTCTCCGATACTTTTACTCGAATGCTCGAAATTAGATTTATAATGTAGATTCGATGAGTCTAGAAACTCGAAAACATTTAAATCACCGCGCCGTCAATCAAGAGTTTGATTCAACAATATAAAAAGTATAACAACACATATTAGGTTTCTATAGCACTTACCTCATTTGCAAACAATGTGTTACCCTTCTTGTTTTTTGCTACATAATGTTTCGGCCTCATAACAAGGTAATGAATGATGTTTATACTTATACTGTTTGTTTATCTGCGAGTTTACTTATACATACCTATAGCGTTGCCAACCCATAAACACGGCCACTTAATTTAACGTTTCACTATTGAGAAAATGTACGTAAAACCTACTACTACCTACTGTACCTAGTGGACGCGACTCCGTGGATTAAAATCACTATAAATCTTAACAATAAAAAATTAAGAGTCCCTAAAGTTAACAACTATTTTGGAAAGAGAACTAGAATGTATTTAATACCTAAAATAATAAATAGTATAACCTGGAAAGAAAATGAAATTTCTAAAACTACGTATAAACGAAAACTCAAATGTACCTTGCTATCTAACATAAATACCTAAACTATAATTACATATTTTTTACCATTTAAGAAATAGTTTGTAAATGTAATGTAACAACAAAGGCTAAAAGTCTGAGAGCACCCAGTTTTCGCCTACAAACTGATTGTGCAGTTTGGCGAAAATATCCCATGCCTGTTTTTTTTAAATAAAAGATTTAGTATTATTATTATTATTATTAACTTCGAACTTAAAAATCACGATGTCATAGGTGGAGAATGTATACATCAATCAGACAAAAAACTTCTTTGAAATTACAAAAACTTAACTAACTCATAAAGGTTCTTGTTTCAGTGGTAGTGGTGCGTATCTCTTACTCTGCGGGGAGAGCTCACATTATCAAACTAGTCTAACTTAACCCCTACATTCGTGCCTACGACCTTGATTTACCCGAGGCTGTCCCTAACCGTAGACGTGACTCAGCGCGCCATACAAGCGCGTGGGTACACTATCTATTATACCTATATAATTTTAAAATATTGTATTCTGAATTTCATAATTTCATAATGCACGCGCTACAATGTGCTTTGTCCGCACTGACGGGACTACTTAATCTCGCCGCTTGGATATCACTCGACAGTCTGCACGACCGGCGTTGTTTACAGAATCACTACCCAGCGCATCTCTATCGCTACAGTCTTAGTTATAAACAAGGGGAAGGAACAACTTGTGCTAGCCGTCTGTCTGTACAATCACGAAACGCACCCTAAGCCGCTAGGACACTGACACAGCTCTCTGGGACAAAAATGTATACTTACTCACTTATAAAATTTCAGCCATTTCCACTGAAAACTATATCTATTTATATTCTCCCAGAGTGCGATCTTTCTCTGACTTCAATAAATAATTAATACATACAGAACACAGAATCATTCAGTATATAAGTATAGTATATTAATGTCTGGGCTCGGAAAGTAGGGAATGACTCTGATTTTAGCAGGCCTCGCCAAGGCTCAACCCGCCATCCACCTCGTCAGGCCATTCCCGTTTCCGCCGAGACATATAAATATTACGAAGTCGCGGGCCTAATCTAGTGAGAGATGTATGTTATAGTAGGCATAATTATAGAATTATTGAAGGTAAATGGGTCAGCCTACTCCACACTTAATACGAAACTTTGGAAGCTCTATCCCTTTCACTCTACAGTTATTACGAGATTGACAGAAGCGGACGGGGCTAAAGGATTTCCAACTAGCTCGAACCTCGACGAACCTAACGGAGCAGGATTTGAGCTCGTGGAGCCCGGATTCAAGGTCGCGCGGCCGTGACCGCTCTTCGGATCTTCCTTTATTACGAGTTCGGCCCTTCCGCCTCACACCTCGCCCACTGTTACGCAATATCTTCCCCAAACAAATGCTAAACTACATGTCATCTATACAGGGTGTTTGGCAGTCGGGTGTAGGGGTTTTAAGGGATGATAGTAAGGGTCATTCTGAACATTTTTGACCACATTTACTATTATGCTAAGTTTCACGGTTTCCGAGATATTGATCATTTTAATAGGATTTTTTGTCATTTTTCCTTATGTCCGTGATACGAAAAACCCCTTAATTCAAGTATTAATTTAAAAAAAAAACAGTGTTTTCTTGCATGACTTGAATCACTATGAAATAAGGAAGTTTTAAAGCTACATTCCATTTTTTTTTCTTTACAACTTTTTGAGTAAACTCGCAAGAGTTACTTTCTCCATACTAAGAGAACCCCGCGTTTGTTTTTCACCAAGTATGGAAAAACCAATTTTGTGAGGTTTCTCAAAAAGTAATAAGGAAAACAAAATGGCATGTAGCTTTAAAACTTCCTTATTTCATAGTGATTCAAGTCATGCAAGAAAACACTGTTTTTTTTTTTAATTAATGCTTGAATTAAGGGGTTTTTCGTATCACGGACATAAGGAAAAATGACTAAAAATCCTATTAAAATGATCAATATCTCGGAAACCGTGAAACTTAACATAAAAGTAAATGTGGTCAAAAATGTTCAGAATGACCCTTACTATCATCCCTTAAAACCCCTACACCCGACTGCCAAACACCCTGTATAATCATGCTTAATTCAAACTTTATTATCAATTGAGATCCACTTAAGAATATTAACTTCCTTTTTTTTACTAAATATTTAATAAACCATTTACCATTTTTGGGACGAGCGTTGTTCTTCATTTAAATATATCGTAAGGCACGCACAATTGTTTTGGTTTTAAAAGCAACATTTTGCCTAAATACGTGATGTTATGTAACGAGATATCAAAAAAATCTCTAATTATTGAAAGACTACCTATTTACGGCCCGATTCGGCTCTGAACTTGACCTAAAAGCTTAGACCTATTATGTCCTGATAAGGTCGAAGTAATTATCTGTATTAGGAATGTATTACTATTGAAGGCTACATCCAAGGTTTCAATACAAGGCCCGTACTACAAGGGTGAGTATCGGTTTCGTTGTCTCTGAGAGAGTGTACCTACAGATGTCATAGACTCGCTTGTCGTACAGTCACCAGCAATAATATATTATCCAACAATGGGCTCAAAAATATCTGACACGTCTCTATTACTAGAGGCATAAGAGCGTGTCAAGTATTTTCGAGTGCAATGTTGAATTATATCATATTGCTGGTGACCGTACAAACAACCTGAAATGGGTTACATAGAAAGATTCACAGCAGAACTACTACTCGTAATCTGATAAACAATGACTAAAAATCCTATTAATGTTATAAATGCAAAAGTTTGTGTGTCAGTAATATTACTCCTTCACGGTGCAACGGCTAGATGGATTGGGAATGGAGATAGCTTAAACCCTAGATTTACCTACACATAGCTACTTTCTTCCTGGAAATTTTAAAAGATCCCGACGGAATAACGATAATTACATTTACGCGGATGAAGTCGCGGGTAAAACCTAACCCATAATTTTAAGCAGACTTTCACCAAATTGTTAAGCACTTGAAAAGTGACGTTCTTCCAATTAACCAATTAAGACAAGATTCAATTAGGGACGTAATTGTAAATCATTCTAGCCTTATTTAGTAATTGGAGCTAAGTCGAGTCGGCCATCCAAGGCTATGAACATTACTAGCTTATAAATGTATATAGCTGTCAATTACGCAGGTCTAACGATGCGGGAAAGTGGCGGAAAATGAATTTTCTTTTCACCGCGAACGCCCACGCGGCGTTACATAGTGAAGGTAAATCGATCCCATAGCAACCCTCAAATTCAGGGCCTGGTCGTTGACCTCAAAGAAAATCTTCCAGGGACCTGGCCTTGACCTTTCTTCGCGCACGCGCTGTGCCTTTCACCCAGTACCCTGACCCTGTTACGAAATGATCTGCTTATATACTACCGCATTATGTAGCCTGTAGGGTCACCAGGCTAATGGTAAAAGTTGACAAAGTTGTATAGGTTTATACAAATATTTACAAACCAACCTAGAGATAGCATAGGCGTAGCTTCTCATAATGTTCGCAAGAAAACTATCTCGTTTTACACTTGCCGACCGCGACATTCACATCTATACTTGATCCTAGATTTCTAATATATTACAAAGTAATAGCGGCTTTACCCCGCTGCTCTACTTTCTTTGTTGATTTTTTTTCTTTCGTACAAGCCTTGTCCTGACAATAAAGAACACAACAAAAAATAACTTATCATAACAATTTGGTGCAGTCGTTCGAGAGTTATGCGCGTAAATTATACCTTTCAGCGATTCATTTTTATTTATATAAGTAGATATATTTAAAGCTTACGTAGGTATACCTACATGGTGCGTGAAATTAAAGTCTGTATCGTATCATGGTAACAGTGAACTATTACCACTATTACAACGAGAACACTAAAAATACATGGTGTTGTAAAATAGGTATTTCTAAAAAGAAAAATAACGTAATAAATTATTATTGTGTAACAATACTCAATAGTCAACCTACAAGATGGCTACTCGAGCCGCCGTACACGTGTCGCAGATTTGCTGCCTACCCTGAGTTCGTTAGCACAAGACGAGTTATTTTCGTCAAGTACCATTTATTCCAGTTAGGTATAGGGACCTTATTAATAGTAGGTGATTAATAAATAAATAATAAAAAAAGTGTAAAAGAAAATTACAGAAGTATATTAGCTTAATTTTCTGACGCAATTGCGCAGTATATGCGAGGTTGTCGACGAGCCCTAAGTACATTGTAACGGCCTAATACAGCGCCTTTAGCAGCGTTAGTACGACGTAGACCTCGTCGACGAACTTCTAACTCTTACGCTAAAAAATAAGACAGTAACCCGATTACACTGTTGATGGTTAGATTTTTGGTCCCAAAATGAGATCAGATTTTGTTAAAAAATTAAGAATTTTGACGAACTAGTTTAACGTCAAGGTTTTATTAAATGTTTCATTTTAATTCATTAATGTATTCCCCAACTTCATTTATTTCCTCTGTAGAGTTCTAGACATTTTGGAGCAATTTTCTCGCATTGCGCATTGCTTAATCAAGGAATTTTTATTTTACCTGACACTTCGTCAGTACCTCATAGGATGGGATGGGACACCCTGAACTTGTTGAACCAAAGAGGGTAGTGAAATACTTACTTATAATAATAATTAAGATATCAATTAGGTACGGCTATTATCACATTTATCACACAGACATGGCATCTGATTTAAACTGGACGCCGGGTTGGATTCCCGGATGGGCAACTAGGTATTTGTTTCGGAGTCTTGGATGTTTTCTATGTACCTATCTATTTAAGTATTTTTGTCGTCTCTATATAAATTACTATTAGCTATTGCGCGCGACTCCGTCCACGCAGAAAAATAAAACTTAGCCTATGTCACTCAGGGCGAATGTAGCTTTCCAATGGTGCAAGAATTTTTGAAATCGGCACGGTAGTTTTTTAAGTTTATTCATTACAGACATACACACACACACACACACAAAAATACAAAAATATAAATCTTTCTTCCTTATCCATACTATCCATACTAATATTATAAATTAGAAAGTATCACGCTTAAACCGCTGAACCGATTTTGGTAAAATTTGGTGCAGACAGTTTGAATCCTGGGAAAGGACATAGGATAGTTTGTTCATCCCCTAAGGGGGTCAAATAGAGGGTGAAAATTTGTATGGAGCTACGATATAAACGAGTTCCACGCGGACGGAGTCGCGGGCAGAAGCTAGTAATGTATAAATTATTCTATCATTGTCTACTACCCATAGTAGGTACAAGCCTAGAGCTTAGTTTGGGACTAAGTCAATTGGTGTGAGATTACCCCTCGATATTTATTTATTTAAACTCGGATTCTATTACCTTAACCATTTGTAGTAACCGTGACCGAGACCGTGTGCTCAGGTACACAAACAAAGAAACATAAACAAAGTAATCCTATTGGTGATTTTTTCCTCGCAGCACCGTTTAGCTGTCTCACACAGCTCTGGTGGAAACGCAGCCTTAGGTAACTGTAAATTAAATATCAACTTAAAAAGAGTTTTGAACTTTAAGTACATAAAATTTTTATCGACTTTTATATAGTTTTGCTATGTCATTTCAGTGGTTTTTCTTAGTGGTATACCCCTGATGTTTACAAGAAAATCGATGTAAACACATTCATATACATACAATGCGATACCGCTTATGACATCTACCTGTAGGAATCGTTAAATTCATGCTTGCTAACGTAGCAGGCTTATCGTAAGCGAACTCAGTAGTTACCTTGCTTTACACTAGGTGGCGGTGAAACTTCGATGCGCGTCCGCAACGACTGGCTATTAAATTTAAAACCCGAGACTAGCAAATTATATGGAGCGTAGACGTTAGATGGCGTGTCCATCGCATATAAGATGAATTGAATACTCAATTGCATGAATATAAGGACAAATAACGTTTTAATTAAACCGTTCACTTAAAGGTACGATATTACGACTACAGGTATAGGTACATCATCTAACTATCGCCCATACTACGTAAAAAGGGGCACAATTTTGTAATTTTCCAAAAAGTTATAAATCCTTTAGTATAGATAGTATGTACATTTTAAAAAATAGGTTCGTTGACATTTTAATTTTCCAGAAGAAGGTAATATGGTTTTGACAATTTATGGTTGCTTATTTAGAATGCTGCCTACAGAGGGCGCCACTAAGCAGGTAACTATTGAAATAAATATGCCAGCTCAAAGTTATATTTGAGAACGGACATAAATAAAGTCCACATTGGCAACCCAAGTTACGCCGTTGCTCATGACTAGAGTTAGGACATTTGGTGGAAAATCGTGGTTCTAGAATCCATGGAGTCGCTATTTCCTATTTATTATAAGTAATACAAACCACTTTGATTTTGACCTTCAGTATGGTCATATTTCAAAATGAACTAAATACAATTTTAGGTCGGTTATTCCATACCTACTAATATTTACTTGTTTGTAACGCTTTCACAGCAGAGATATCCGCCATACCAAAGTCCATTTATATATATCATGACATTCATAACGCAATTTTTACTAGTAGATTATTTGTAATTTCAAACTCAATGCTCAGAAAATTTGTGCGTTGACAACAGCCTTGAGATACTATTAACGTGCCGAGCTAAATATAACGTGATCTTCTTTTGGCAAACAGTAACTAAACGTTGGTTTTACGTGTAAAACAAAGTATGTACATGATAATTGTGTTGCTACACACTAGGTTTAAACCGGTGGCATATAATATAGGCACTTCAAAATAAAATTACTACTTACTGGCAAAGTTTTAACATTAATAAGTTTGTTTGTTAACATGGTACTTAACTCTGAAAAATTATGAAACAGATTACGATAAATTCATATTAATAAAACCAAAAGTTCTCAGAAAATGTGTTACAGTAATATTTTAATAAATTTTCAGATTTGGTACCTAATCTAGGCCATCTGGGCCATCATATGGGACTTTTTTTGACAAGAATAAGATAAGAAAATATTTATTGTGAACTGTGTATAAATAAGTAAATGGATGGTATACAAAAATCCAGGCATACAATATCATTTAGGGTTGTACGTTGTTTTACAGACAGAAGTTGTTTAGAATTTCATTTCACGTATTTTTTTTCTCATATTATCATTTCGTAGAACAATCAACATGTAGAACAATTACGTTGAAGACATTTAAACCATCGATTTTCAATGTAAATAAAATTCAATGTTTATTTTATCATATCATAGAATAACAAATTAAATATTATTTGTTCTCATATTATTTAGTTAATATTTAACTTAATAACAATAAAATTATCTTATAGAGTAGGTAGTAGTTTGTGATGTAAAAATAATAACCTATATATATATACTAGCTGTTCCCGTGTCCACTTCGTTGGGCAAAACATTTTTTTTGAGTTAGGTAATAATTTTCCCGCTAATTCCCGTTCCCGTGGGAATTTCGTTAATTCCTTTCTTAGTGCACCTCTACGGTACCTAAGCTACGTCCCTTCCAAATTTCAAGTGCCTACGTTTAGCCGTTTAGGCTGTGCGTTGATATGTCAGTCAGTCAGTCAGTTTCTCCTTTTATATATTTAGATATAATAAACCGCCTTAGCCCTCTAACCTAACTTATTCGAGTCGGTGCTTGCCAAAAAGGTTTTGCTCGCTTGCTTCGCTCGCTCGCTCACTCATATTTACAATATCATACCATATATATCTATTTTGTAGTAACAAGGTAAAGGTCATAGTGATTGGTTCCTTACAAAAATATACTTAAAATGAAGCGTGCAAATATTACCTAGTACAAAAAAAAATACATTAGCCGATATTTAATTTAACAGGCTTTGGCAATTTCCTTACAATTTTATGCTTACGCACTTTTCATAAAGTCTTTGATAGAGTAGGTAATTGCACTCTTGGATTAGCCATGTATGAAGCTTGCTTTTAAATAAGTTTCCAGTCAGTTTACGCAAGTTGTTTGGTAGAGCATTATGAACTTTGACAGCCATGCAATATGATTTTTTGTATGTGACAGACAGTTTGTATACAGGTAATTTTATTTTGTCACTTAGCCTCTCACGGAGTTGCTGTTTTGAGGTAATTTGGATTTTTTGAAAGTGCTCGGGGTGCTCTTTAACAAATATACTGAGCTGTTTAATATAATGTCATGTTAATGTGAGCAGTTTCTTTTCAATGAGCAGCGGTCTACAAGAGCTCATGTTATCTACGCCACACAGCGACCTCACACATCTTTTCTGTGCTCTAAAAACTGCTTCTACGAGTATGTTGGAAGAATTTCCCCATAACATAAGTCCGTATTGCATTATTGAGCCTTTATGCGCATGGTATGCCATGAAGGCGCTCTCCTTAGAACATATTTGTCGAAGTATCCAACCGAGTTAGTATTTTTAAGTAATTTTATTATATTTAATACTTCGTCTACTGTTGTCGGATGGAGAAATATGCTAGATAAACAGTCATCACAGAGATTCGTTCCGGATTTTGGGGCCATTTTGCCGTTTGTCAATTCAATAAAATAATTATTAAATATATTTGCTATTTTCTTGGGGTTTTCAATAATAGTCCCGTTTAGTTACTTTTTTTTATTTTGTTTCTTTGTTGTGGAGCACACATGTTATCATTTATAACAGTCCACATCACCTTGTTCTTATTTTCTGCATACTGTATTTTCTTTGCATTTCCTTGTTTTTGGTTAGCCAGGATGCAGCGTTTAAGTATTTTGGAGTAGTTTTTGTATTTATATTTATAAGTATCTTTGTATTTATTTTTAGCTGATCGGTATTAAAAATACAGTTTACGATTATTTGCACATGCTTTTTTGTTTTTTTAGTAATTTTAACCGTAATCGTAGGGAAACATAGTTAAATAAATAGAATTACAGTGTCGTGGAACCGAGCAAAGGCCGTATTTGTCTCTGTATCGTCCAATCCGTCATTAAAGGTAAGTGACGATATGCAACTATAAAATTTATCCTTATTTTCCTTACAGTAATCTCTTTTTTCTTCGAACAATGTGATACCGTTCTTTTTATCTTTAGCTTTATATCTAGAGTTTGGCCTGTGTGGTCCGATAGACCTAAGTTATGGATACGGCCTGTAGCGGTAGAAATATTGCTAATATAGTACGATATTTGCCTAGTGGGTTATCAATGTGCAACTTAAGGTTAAAAATAACTTACACATTTTTTTTACTTTATGCTTAAGGGGTTTATTTTTGAGGTGTCGATGTTTATGTCTCCACATACAATGATTCTTTTTTTTTTAATTTTTGGTCAATTTTGTTAGCAAATTCTCAAGTTTATAAAAAAAAATTACGTCGGAATTGGGCGTTCGGCACATACAGATTATAATAAGGTTATTATTTGTGACTTCAATTCCAACGCATTCAAAACTCTATTACAAAAATGATGCAAAAATGTATTCGAAGCAAAAATACAAGGACCAAATAGTATATGAAACTTTTTCTGTGAAACAAAGTTCTGTAAATTTTCTGTCTATGAAACATGGGGACACCATCATTTAGGCTTAAGGTTAAAACATAAAACGTTACGAATCAATAAGTACATAAACTGAAGTGGAGGGACTATTTATAATTGTCAGCGTACATAAAAAAAAACATTCAAAGTATAAAAAACTTTTTCACTTCTCATGCTCTTAAAACGTGACTTTAGTATCTGCACATCGGGACTAAAACTCTTTATCTTTATTCATCTCTAGGGACTAAAGTATTTTTATTTTTTATTTTTTTGGAAACTCCTAAACAGCCAGTCACGGTGTTTGTGAATGGTCCTGACTATCGCCATTTTCGGTGATTGTGTATGGTATGGACCATTTTTTGAGCGTGGAAATAACCTCAAAATGACAACTGTGCCAAAATATAAAAAATACGATTTAATTTCGTGAAACCCGATTAATGATTACGAACATGAATCTGTTTCATTATATTTAGGATAATTCATTTTATTATGCATGGTCCAATTAGTTATAAAATAGTTTTCAAGTTTGAATCTGTTGGCTAAATATGCAAGCATTTAAAGCGTCACTTTACAACAAAAAAAACCACGGAACTATTTTGTAAGAAACTTTGTTATAATCAATATTGTAAATTTGTATATTTAGAACGTCGTTTCTTCCTCGCATTCAAAGTGAAAAGTAGAGTGTTTAACGCGAGACTAAACAACCAAAATTACACTCGAACTATAGCCACCCGCGCTCCGCTTGGGTGGCTAAACATCTCGTGTCATTATGACTTGTTTTAGTCCCTTGTTGAACAATCTACTATTTTATACAGCCACTTCTTCCAAACTTGATGTCCCTCGAGCATTGTATAAAATTCTTGAAGAAGACTATTCAAAATACGTATCGCCATAACAAATGCACTCTTGTTGTAAATTGCGTTATTCGATTTAGGACACAGTCATAATCGATAATTTACGCATGCGTAAATTATCTTTTAAAGTTGATCTTTTTGCAAAGTAATTTGTATTACTTTTAACTTAACGAATAGACACAATTCAAATATGTAAATGCCATTAAGAGTGAGAAGATGTTTCTCTTTAAATATATGGTACGTACAGATCTTTTTTGAAGCAAAAATATTGATTGAGCATTTACAAAGTTACCCCAGTAAATGGGTCATACTCAATCACAAAAACAAAAGTTGTCTCTCCTGTGGTCAATAGTTAAGGGCTCGTGTGCATATAAGTTATGTTTTTATTTGATAGGACTAAAGTAGGCGTGACGCCATTTATGCGGATGTGGGTTCAGTGAGAAAATTAGGCCTTAAACACGTTAACTTCGGGTATGTCCACAGGAAAGACGGGAACCTAAATCTGTGTATGACCTAAATAATACCGTAAGTTAGCAATAGGTACACGTTTCCAAAGTATAGTTTGTTCCAGTTAACATGACAAAAATGCACGTAACGTGGGATTTTACAACGTCTTTTGTTGCTAAATACGAAAGGAAAGGATAACACAGAGACGTTATAAAACTGACGGAAGTGTGGCATGTTTACTGGCAATCCTTCTCGATCATTGATATGAATGATTTTTTAAACCGTCTATATTGTAATGCAAAAAAGGACAAAAAAAATACATACTTAGTAGATATTCTTATGGTAATAATAACAGTCAATGTAATTTAAAATTTTGTTATTAATATGTGTATAATAAGTCAACACGTCAAAATTGTCGTTAGTATTACAAAATCAACACTTATATATAGTAAATATTGTTATAGCTATCATTGAATATTATTTAAATTGTCATTATTGATACCTACATAACAAATAAATACAACACTAATACTCGTACATATTCTTATGGCTAATGGCTATGATATTGACATAGGTACTATTTAATTATTATTTTAGAAATGCACGCTGTGCAGTGTAATACCACAGAATAAGTAATAGTACAAGTACAGAAGCGACTCTCTGTGACAGCAAACATGCGAATTTAAACCTAATCAGAACGCGGGAACGATAATAATACAAGTGCATGCACGGAAGTGACCTTGGTTACATTTTTGCGATCGATAGTGGGGGCGCCCCTAACGAGGCAAAATGCACCTTAAATCTGCGCCGCGAGAGTCTGTATTATTTCGACAGTCATGAGCTTTACTGACTCCGCCCACCTCCCAGGGCTGGCACTTACTTGTACTATTACTTTCCGTGGCTGATGTAAGAAAACAAATTGAATTTATGATAATTTGTAGATTTTTTATGTAGTTCTTACTTAAATGACGAGAAAAAATAGTTCATGCCTGGAGGGTTAGCAAAAGTTGTCCGCGACTTGTTTGTTGTTTGCTCCGATCTCCCTTTCTATCTAAGTAATAAGACGTAGTTTACTAGTATTAACCTTCAAAATATATGTTAATTTAATTATTTATTTTTTGGCATTTTGCTGCAATGTGATAAATGCTAAATTTTTAGTTTTATTGAATTCCTACTGTGCTAATACCGTTGCAGACCTGTAATTGGTACTAACTATTTAACTATTTTCTTTATACCTACCTTTCGTATTTGTATTAAATTTGTTCGTACAACTATTGGTGTGTCTAGTTGAATAAATAAATAAATAAATAAATAAATATAATAAACAAATCAATATAGACCTTAAAACTTTTTGTTTGTTATAAGCTCAAGCACTATCGTTACCTACTCCGTTACTTAGAAAAGCTGCCATTTGTTTCTGTGTTGTGTTTACCTAATAACCAGCACATGCTGACCTTGCTTTAGCAGGCAGTTACTATTACTGGGAGATCTACTTACTTACACTGAACGCTGTTTAAGGCAAGTAGATAACTGGTTTGTGGTCCGAATAAGTTGAAAACTGCGAAACTGCGGACGGGTCGTTAATAAAATAAATAATAATATTATACCGCTCTTTTTGCGTCGAGGATTCAAAACTGTAGGTACTGATTGTGTCAGTAATTAAGTCCAGCTACTCGTAACTACCTACCTAGATCGAAGTTATTAATAATATTTTCATCACACTTGCTCGTAAATAGTGTCCTAACATGCTAGAAAAATCGACCGTAAATCCAAAATAATACCCGCGGGCCTTTTTTTTACCATTACGTAACTAAAGTGCGTAATAGCTTTTTTTTTAAATATTATACGTGGACTCGAACTATCACAATACGTCAGGACCCCAATTCTTGTGCCATTCGATATGAAGTTTCATTCGAGATGAAATGTCAGTTGAATACTATTTCCTAACAATCTCGCATAATAAACTATTGATCTCATATGTCACTAGAATCGGACTCCGAACACGTTTGACATTATCTGTGGTAAGTCACAGACAATGATGTAGTCTGCCGCTAATAAGTTAAAAATATGATCTTTTGTCTGATTTTATTTCATTTCCTCGCAATTGTGATGAAAAACATTGTATTTTTAACTTATTAGCGGCAGACCACAGATTATAGGATATGTCTCGGCAGACTACATCATTGTCTGTGACTTACCACAGATAATGTCAAACGTGCGAGATTTTTAGGAAATTGTATGCAACTGACATTTCATCTCGAATGAAAGTTCATATCGAATGGCACAAGAGTTGGGGTCCTGACCTGACTTATTGTGATAGTTTGAGTCCACGTATATTTAAAAAAGAAGCTATTACGCACGATGGGGCGTAATGGTAAAAAAAAGGCCCACGGGTATTATATTGGATTTACGGTCGATTTTTCTAGCATGTTAGGACACTATTTACGAGCAAGTGTGATGAAAATAATCTTACCTTTCGGCATCCTGAGGCAGGTTAATAAAAGATAATTCGACATTGGAGTTATTATTTAAGCACCCGTATGCGATGCAGTACTTTTTGCCTTTTCGATTAGGTAGTCATATTCATATAAGTCAATTCAAAATTCAAACAAAAACTTTGGCAGCGCACGGCGGCGCGCGTCGAGACGAGCGCTCGCGTGACACTCAACTGATTCGCCCCTTGCAAGGGGCAGCACATTTTGAAGGCGATAGCGCGGAGTGTCACGGGCCTGGTAATACCGACAAACAACATCAAAACTATCAAGATTGTTTGTTCGCAGTATAGTTTGGGCCTACCGAACCGACCCACCAGCGTAATTGTTTTACAACCCTACTTGAAGATAAGAATTTGAACAATAAATGTTGGTAATGGTTGGTTTTAAGTACTTTTCGTCATCTTAATCTAACAGGAACAAACTATACGCATTTCTAGGAATGTTTTCAGAACTAGCTCTAGACTATAAAGACAAGGCGTAGCAGTTACTAGAAATATTTTTATTTATCTTTGTAATATGAGCCTTCCAATTTAAATGGGTATTGTCACACCTAAGATAATTGTGTATTTTACATTAATTTGAAGTGAAATTGTATTATGTTTAAGCCCATTATTGTGTCATCAATTATTCATTACTATACGTTGCTAATACGAGTAAACATGTCGTAAAATTAGAAAGTGTTGATTTCTGTTCATAAATTGTTTAAGTCAAATACATGTCAAAATCAAATAAAACTAACGTTTAAATTTAAAAATGTGACTTTGAAATGGTATGTATATATTTAGTAAATACGTTGTATAAAAACAGTAGGTATATCCCCAACTTTTCGCCAAACGCTTTTAAATATTTACGACATCACATCACATCACATTAGAAACCTCTAAAATTATCAGTGTTTCTCTATTATATTATGCATTTATTATTCATAAAAACTTTCCTCTTGAATCTCTCTATCTATTAAAAAAACGAAATAAATTTCCATTGTGCAGTTTTAAAGATCTAAGCATACATAGGGACAGACAGCGGGAAGCGACTTTATAGCGAATAAAAAAAGGACAAACGGACAGACTCGGCAGACAAAGCCTACAATCACATAACACCTATAGAGTTAACAACTAGCCACGAAAAAAATCACGCAGTTACGTAAGTTATCATTCCCAAAGCAACAAACAACTGTGCTAGCAGTAACTAATCCATACTTATTACTCTTATGAGGTTTACCTACGAAATGGCGAAATTACAAGTTATTTAAACCGGTACCTGAGTTTGTACCTCTGGCTTAAGATTCTGCGTCGATTGCCACGGCGGCTCCATGAAAATATCATACGCCGCCCAAGTACTTCCAACTCCCCGTCTCATCACGTCACGTTCTCGTTAGTTCCATGTCATCTGGCACGGCAACCTCACTTTTTCCAGCTATGTGCATAGGTTTACAGCATAGTACGTGGGTGGCTCGCCAACGATGCAGGGGAAGCGAGCGTTAACCCTTTCTGCAGTTCATTCCCCGTCTGGCCTCACCCCTACGAACCACCCGCCGCCGCCCCGACCCGACTGCAAGCCTGCAATCCAACACTTTTTATGTCTACCTAATACCTATTTCTGCGAAAGCCATTACTAAACCCACGTAAATTTATCCACCCCGCGGGCGCCACCTACTTTCCTTATAATTTGATACTGTCGGCTTACTGATGTGCAATTCACTATACACACAATGAGTTTAACCCTTACTATAAACATAAAATAAAATAGTTGAATGTCATTACTCATTTTCCATCATCATCAGTTAGCAAATTAGATGCAGAAGCACTTTTTCTTTTGATGAAATTCTTTATTTCTGGGTAAATCATGATTTAGTTTCGTTGGATTAGTAACCCCGCCAACTTGAAACTGGATTTTAATTTTGGCGAGCTATTGGGAAATGAATAGGGCCTTTATTCTATCTACGCGGTAAAAAAAAATGCTTTTGTACGTTATAGTATTGATTTTAACTCGTTGGCCATTAGGTACTGCCAAGTTAATAAGAGTTATCATACATAACGTTGACGATGCGATATAACGTGTCAAAGAACTGAAAATACACGCGCTAAAATATTTGTTCGCACTGACGGGACTACTTAAACTCACCGCTTGGACATTCACTCGTTAGTCCGTCCGACCGTCGTTGTTGAGAGAATCACTACCACTACTACAAACAGCGTATAAATGTTCAAAGTGGGCGAAGTTCGCGTGTGCCATCGAGTGTAGGTAGTAAACACAAAAAATTATCTCAATAAACAACATTATTTTATGAACTAGTTTTCTATTTAAAGTTATTTGGTGCTCTTTGATGATTTTTAGCAGGTATAAACTCTTTAGTCGCCTGTATCTCAGGAACTAATCATGTCTACTTAGTCGTGATAGTTTTCCTTTTTAATTCGTTATATGCGCTTTCATTAAAGATATTTTTCAGATTTTTAGTATTTGTAGTTTTGGCTGTAGGACACTTGACTCTAACAAAAATTAGCGCTTTAAAGCTTAATATTTCATAAATCCCTTAATCGAAAAGCTGTTTTCGCAAATCCGCAATATTTTTTAAATACCCATCCAACGACACTCCACACTAAGGGGTAGACGAGAAAAAAAAAACATCCCCACGTGATTATGGAACCGCGATTAGTTTGGGATTGGAACAGCTTTCAATTCACATGCACTTTGACGTAAGTGTATTGTAAAACTGTCACCTTTAATCCCTTTCTAATCGCGGCTAGATAATACGTGTAGTGTGGTGGTGTGGTGGTGGGTTTAGTAATGTTTTTAAGATTTTATATTACCACTTTGTTGGCGTGACTAATATGTATATTCATGCCAAATTACAGCTTTCTAGCTTAGTAAATAATGCTTTAAGTTAAGGTGACAGAGTTCAAATTAAATTAACTATGGAATTGTTTTTCAAATAATAAAAATCTCGGAAATTATGCGATATCGGACTACATGTTATACCACATTATATACTCCAAATAGGGTCTAGAATCAATGGTTAATATCCTCCGGGTACGTATACGAGTTTATCGCTATCCTTTTTATTTTCAAGAACAAATAGTATGCGCACTCTTTCTTTAAATGGATGGACTACAAAGAGCTGCTATGCTGTATCCTCTTCTATCGCAGGAGATGGTTGGTTGGGACCTCTCAGTCGCACATATTCACTCGGAGCAATATTTAATTTTTTTAAAGTTTTTATTCAATTTGCAATGTATGTATGTATGTATGGATGTATGTATGAAAGGGTCAAATCTTGCAAGTTAAATTTGACCCACTTCCCGGTCTCCGATGAAGCTGAAAATATGCATACGCCTTTAGTTCTGATGACAATACAATAATATAGTACCATCGAGCTGGTCTTATGATGGAGACGTAGTGTGGCCATAGGAACTCCTAAATTACACATGATTAACCCGTCGTGTTAGGGCTTACTAAAATCGTCTTGACAAGTAGATGACGACTGTGCAAAAAAAGTACAATCGGCAATAAAAGCTTGTCCCAACAATGTTTTTTTGGACAGAAACTTATTTAAATTCGACAACCGGAATTCAGGACTGTTTTTTTGCAGACAACCCTATATCACCGTGTTCGCAATGACGCAATCTTTATTTGGGTACGTATCATAATATATAAAGTTCAAAATACATAATGGGTCATAATACATACTGGTCATAAGATATAATGGTTTTATTTCTGAAACCGTAAACTTTTCAAGATTGTTATAAAACAAACCTAACCTAACCTAATGGGTTCCATAAGATGGGTTTTTAAAAAATCCTGAAATATTTACGGATTCAGAAATATAACCATTATATAATTATGACCAATATGTATTATGACCCATTATGTATTTTGAACTTTATTTATTATGATACGTACCCCTTTATTTTCATTAAACTTTCATTCATTTACCAGACCGGTGCAAGTTACTAGTATCGATTTACCTGTTTATACCTGCCTACCCGAGAGTTGTGACGGGAAAAAAATAGACAACCTAACTTTTGCATATACTATATACTGCATACTTTAGATTGGTCACAGCCCATTATGTATTTTGAACTTTATAAATTATAGTAGGTACGTACCCATAAATTGACAGAAGTGTTTTAGTACCTAACTATTAAAATATCCGTGCACATTGTAATCATTTCAGCAATAAAATTCACAAATTATTAACCCAATTGGAATAGTGACCTACAGCCAAAACTACAAATAAGTACTAAAAATCTGAAAAATATCTTGAATGAAAGCACTTATAACGAAATTAAAAGGAAAACTGTCACTACTAAGGAGACTTAATTAGTTCCTGAGATACAGGCGACTAAAGTGTTTATATCTACTAAAAATCATCTAACACAGCACCAAATGACTTTAAATACAAAATTAGTTCATAAATGTGGTTTTTTGAGAAAGTTTTTGTGTTTGTCGTAACGGCTTTGGAACCCTACACTGAGCATGGTCCGACATGCTCTTGCCCGGTTTTTTGAAGGTGATTTTTGTTTTTTAAAACATTTATGGGTATTTATAAGTTTATTTTATTTTATACTTTTTAGTGATCATAATAAGATGTTATATTGTCCCACTTCTAAATTGATATGAAACTTCAAGACATTTCAAGCTCGCCGCAAGCAACGCCGCAGGATAGTCATAGTCTTATTTAAACATTTAAAAGTTCTTCGTTATGGTCGCTCAACTATCTTAATCAAGGTATCTTATCGCCACCCTTGAAAACGGTACCGTTAAGGAGTTCCGGTGCCCGTCTTTGGTCTTCATCATCAGTTCCACTTCACGAAATCATACTTTCTGAATGTAAATGCTGGATTTGTTACCCAAAGTACTAAAATCGCTATATGTATGCCTATAATATTTGAGAGGCTCCCTCAATAACTTACGGATCCCCTCCTCAGATTCAGAACTGATGACGATAGGCCCACCCTTGAAGTGTAGGTACTCTATCAAACCAAAAATATTTTTTAAAATCGGACAACTCTGTAAAAAGTTATGAGGTGTCATAAATAAAAAAACGGGTTGACTTGAGCACCTCCTCCGTTTTTTTCGTCGATTAAAACGGGCGGGGGCAGGCGTATTATTATTTATTTATTTATTTATTTATTTAAGGAGATCCAACAGCTTTTACAATTCCGATAGTAGCTTAAATAGAGGTACAGAGCCAATTACAGGAACTCACAAATAGATATAAATTAAGAAATATACACCTTAGTGCCACGCACAGCAGTCCCACAGCCACACAAACATTAAACAAAAACAATGCACAATGTAAGACCAAAAAGAACGTAAAAGAACGTAAAAGAACTGCGAACATTCATAGAATGCTCGACCCACTATGCTCGCTTATCGCAACTTGTATGCCGCTCATTCAAAACACAATTTAGTTAATTTACGCCTCACAGAAGGAATTACACAGCTAAATATATCAATATCAAGCTCTCTCGTCAAATTATTCATTCTTCGACTAGCACGGTTAAGAAAACTATTCTGTCTGTATCTGGACGATGTACGCTTAAGAGAAATGTGGGGAAGTGTCTTTTGGACCGAGAGGGAGTAACGAAGGATAGTTCCTGGAGCAAATCAGGACAGTCAATGGCACCAGTTGTGATTTTAAGACGGAAAAGAGTATCAGCTATGTCACGACGCTTACTTAACGAGACCAGATGGTGTTTCTTACAAATACTAAAGTAATTAGTTGAATTGTAACGACACTTTAGTTTGTAACACAAGTTTTTTTTTTTATCTAAACACGCTCAATCCTGTCTATGTAAGTATTGTAGCAAGGATTCCAAACTTGAGACGCATATTCGAGTTTGCTGCGAACTAGTGCGCAAAAAAGAATCTTCAGTGTTTTAGCCTGACTAAAATAAACAGAACTACGCATTATAAAACCTAGCGTTTTCAATGCGCTACCTATGATACCATCAATATCGTCCCCTTACTTCTAGAACCGCTTAACTGCATGAAGTATAGTTTTGAGAAAAACGCATTTAAAGGTTTGAGGGTTTAAATGTCTAGTTAAACCCAATTATAAGTAAATGATATTATAGATTTTATAAGGAGAGGTTATTAGTAATCAAAACTGTAAGTAGAAAAATAGTATAATCTTTAAACAAATGGTTTAAATTGAGGCTTTTGTAAAAAAAGTGGTGCAGATAAGCGGTTTTTGCTGTAGAGTCAATTTATTCGTATCTTTTAAACTAATAGGCTTCGGCAGTATTAATTCAAAGTTTAACTTTCTTACTTATATAAGTTTCTCTTTGGACTAGAAAAATATTGGGAATTGTGATTAATTATGCAGTTATCTTAGTTTATATTACAGTCACGAGTCAGTTAGTTGGTTTTGGCTGTAGAGAATATGATATTTCAGAATTAAGTGCACTTAAAATGCTAATATGTTACTAGTATGTTTTGTACTGTAACTTATTTTACCGACTGCCCCGTCTCTACAAGATATAGCGGTATGTTTTGTAAAGTTTGCACTATTCAAAACTTAAAACTATTCGTTTACAAAATTTCATCGAATTATGTTTACTAATACGGCGTTTATTAGATAAAAAGCAACATTGAGATAAACATTGGTGTTGACTGGAGAAATTAGTGGGTAAAACTAAAATAAACGTCACATAGGTTTAAAAAATTGTTTATTAGGGTTATAAAAAACACGTAGGAGTAAACAAAAAAAAAAAAGGGTACTCGCTCAGATCCATCAAATTATCGGCCTATCGCTTTAACATCCTTGTTCTCCAAGATAATGGAACATGTTATTAATCGTCAGCTGCTGAGGTATCTGGAGGATAATCAGCTATTAAGTGACCACCAATATGGCTTCCGCCGTGGGCGTTCAGCTGGTGATCTTTTAGTTTACCTCACTTATTGTTGGGCTGAGTCCGTGGAGAGCAAGGGCGAGGCATTGGCCGTTAGTTTGGATGTAGCGAAGGCCTTTGATCGGGTTTGGCACAAAGCACTTTTGTCGAAGCTGCCTTCTTATGGGCTCCCAGAGAGTTTCTGCAAATGGGCAGCCAGTTTTCTTACGGGGAGGAGCATCCAAATAACAGTTGATGGCTCATGCTCGAAACTCATACCCGTGAATTCTGGTGTACCGCAAGGCTGTGTATTGTCCCCTACGCTGTTTCTTCTGCATATCAACGATATGTTGCAGATTAGTAACATTCATTGCTATGCAGATGATAGCACTAGTCACACGCGCTACTTTGGCCGGAGTAATCTCTCTCGAGCCGACACCGAAGACTGCCGAGCAAAGCTTGTGTCTGAAACTGAGTCATCGCCTGGTCCAATTTAACCCCACTAAGACACAATTGTGCGTGTTATCAGCCAAGAAAAGCCCTTTCGTCACAACACCTCAGTTCGAAGGCACTTCCCTTGCCATCAAGCCCAGTATCGGAACCCTGGGCGTTGACATTTCTCATGACGGTTCCGTAGTCATTTAGAAGATAAAGCCAAATTGGCTTCCAGGAGGCTTGGCGTGCTTAGTAGAGCAAGACGGTACTTCACAGCTGACCACTGCCTCCAACTTTATAAGGCTCAGGTTCGGCCGCATATGGAGTACTGTTCTCATCTCTGGGCTGGGGCACCCCAATACCTCCTTCTTCCACTTGACCGGATACAACGCAGAGCGGTTCGAATCGTCAACGACCCAGCGCTCTCCGTCCGATTGGATTCCCTCTCTATCCGAAGGGACGTCAGTTCACTTTGCGTGCTGTATAGGCTTTACAACGGGGAGTGTTCTGATGAATTATTTGGACTTTTACCGGCCGCAGAGTTCTACCACCGAACTACTCGTCGCAATGCCAGGTTCCATCAACATCACCTTGATGAAGGGCGTTCTTCCACCGTGCGTTTCACTAGGCACTTTTTGCCTCGTACAGTGAAACTGTGGAATGAGCTCCCTTCGGCGGTATTTCCCACCAGTTATGACATGGGTGCCTTCAAGAAAAGAGCTTACATCTCCCTTATTGGCCGGCAACGCACCGACAACTCTTCTTGAGCTGATGGTGTTTATGGGCGGTGGTGTTTACTTCCCATCAGGTAACCTACATGCTCGTTTGCCTCCCACTGATATAAAAAAAAAGCTATTCCTCGTCACTGCTAGTGTCGGCTGCGGCTCTGGATTACAGTTATCTGAAACATAATACTAGCTTTAAGTTATGTACTTAACTTACATCCCTTTTCTGTACACATTGTATTTTCTTTTTTCATTTTGTGCAATAAATAATTTTAATACATACACTGTACAATAACTAATTCTTTACCCTAAAAAGTTTTTCCTAAAAAAATCATTTTGCTGACACTTTATTGTTGCCGACTGTACTTGTACTATTGATAACAAACTCGCTATTGAAAGACGACTCAAACGAATCCAAACTCTATGGACCTACTATAAACCGTTGAGGAGTTCTGATGGCCACCTTCCGTCTCGATCACCATACCAGCTCGTTGGTACCATAATATTATTGTATTGTCATCGGCATCACACTACCATGCAAAATTTCAAGTATCTCCAACAACGAAAAGTAAGTTAAAATCGTCTTCCAAGATTTATTTAAGTAAGTACCTACATAGTTTCAAATTGAGTCAATCAAAAACTTACCTACTCAAAATTGTTTTGTATACTTACTTAATATGAAACTAAGACATTTAAAATTGAAATAGGTAGTATTGAATTTTGTTAAGTGACATACCTATTTACTGGTAAGTATGTAGGTAGGAACGTGTTATAATCCGCGGCAAACAGTTAAGAAGTAGGTAGTTGTAATACCTACCTAAATTGTTTTCACATTCGACTTACATCCTTTGGTTGATTTGTCCGTGACTTGGCGACTCATTGACACCAGAAGATAGCTTGTTGTCATCATCTATAACGAAAACTTTTTTTCACCTCAGCAGCTCAAACAAGCAGGTTTTGCTGCTTAAAAACAGTGAGCAAAATTCAATTTTGCTGCGAGCGAGAGGCAAAGTAGCTTTTTAATTATTTTTTTTAAATGCCGTGAGCAGTGCTGGGGCTACTCACAACATTCGAAAAAATTGAACTTCACTTTGTTCTGTCACTTTCACTTCGATAGGAAAAAAGCGAGAGATAGAAACCACTTGATTCGAAGTTCGATTTTCAAATTCCACACATAGTAGGCCCAAAAAGAAACGCACGTTCGGATGCACACATAACCGTAAAATTGCAAATAAAACTATCTGTTAAACTTTGAAATGTGTTTATTATAACTATTTTATACAGTAGGTACAATCATTTTTTTTATTTAATGTTTTGAAGACAAAATTAATGAAAAATAAGAAGTTATGTATCTACATAATTTTGTTATCGTTTTATCAATCTTTAATTTCGTGACATAAACCGCGGGGGCAGTTTCAGAACGCATTTCAAAAATAGCGGGATTATTGTACTTAAAAAAAAAAAAGTAATGTAATGTAAATGACGATGTAATTTTTGTTAATTTGTCCGCCATAGCCAATAGCCATAGACAAGGCCTAGTTAGGTTTTTTTTAAAGCCACAGACTACATAAAGCTGTATAAAGTTGTGTTTGCACTACGGCATTATCAAGTTGAGTGACAGGTTTTATCTGTTTCATGTTTATTTTTTCCACTTTTTATTTTATTAGTATTTTGCAAAAATGCTTGTGATTGATGCATATGCGATCGTGTCGTTATTTAGTCGTGTATTCACCAAATGGTCACAACGGAAGACCTGCGTTGGCCCTACCAGCTTCACGCTGTGTTGTTCTCGCTGCTGAGGTGAAAAGTTGTATGTCTCACACGAGACCAAAGTTTTTTACGTCTCGTATCTTTGAATCCTTCGCTTACTCGGGATTCAAAATCATCACTCGCAGCAAAAACCAACTTTGCTCTCTTGTTGAACAAATAACTATTGTTCAACAAGAGAGCAAAGTTGGTTTTTGCTGCGAGTGATGATTTTGAATCCCGAGTAAGCGAAGGATTCTATTATTGAATCACGAGCGTAGCGAGTGATTCTAGGTTAGAATCCTGAGCGTAGCGAGGGATTCAAAGATACGAGACGTAAAAAACTTTGGTCTCGTGTGAGACATACAACTTTTCACCTCAGCAGCGAGAACAACACAGCGTGAAGCTGGTAGGGCCAACGCAGGTCTTCCGTTGTGACCATTTGGTGAATACACGACGACTAAATAACGACACGATCGCATATGCATCAATCACAAGCATTTTTGCAAAATACTAATAAAATAAAAAGTGGAAAAAATAAACATGAAACAGATAAAACCTGTCACTCAACTTGATAATGCCGTAGTGCAAACACAACTTTATACAGCTTTATGTAGTCTGTGGCTTTAAAAAAAACCTAACTAGGCCTTGTCTATGGCTATTGGCTATGGCGGACAAATTAACAAAAATTACATCGTCATTTACATTACATTACTTTTTTTTTTTTAAGTACAATAATCCCGCTATTTTTGAAATGCGTTCTGAAACTGCCCCCGCGGTTTATGTCACGAAATTAAAGATTGTTAAAACGATAACAAAATTATGTAGATACATAACTTCTTATTTTTCATTAATTTTGTCTTCAAAACATTAAATAAAAAAAATGATTGTACCTACTGTATAAAATAGTTATAATAAACACATTTCAAAGTTTAACAGATAGTTTTATTTGCAATTTTACGGTTATGTGTGCATCCAAACGTGCGTTTCTTTTTGGGCCTACTATGTGTGGAATTTGAAAATCGAACTTCGAATCAAGTTGTTTCTATCTCTCGCTTTTTTCCTATCGAAGTGAAAGTGACAGAACAAAGTGAAGTTCAATTTTTTCGAATGTTGTGAGTAGCCCCAGCACTGCTCACGGCATTTAAAAAAAATAATTAAAAAGCTACTTTGCCTCTCGCTCGCAGCAAAATTGAATTTTGCTCACTGTTTTTAAGCAGCAAAACCTGCTTGTTTGAGCTGCTGAGGTGAAAATAACTATTGTTTAGGTATGTTGGGGTCAACGCCCCGCGTGATTTGCCGTAATTAATATGTTCAACATGCAAATTCGTTGTCTTAAATGACATTGACTAAAATAGTTCGCCTTATTTAGCTTTAATATTGTTCTCGTGATTTACCTAACCTATCAATTTTAACATAATTAATAGAAACAGTCATTTTTACTTACCTTTATGCAAACCACTGTTTCCAAGCACCAAGCTTAACATTTTTTTTGTACGGGAATTCATGTTTTAACTTGTCATCACTGTTATTAGGTAAATATTACATGCGTGCACGCAATCGGCCTCGACACTTGCAAACAGGTGAGACGCGACTAAGCGCCGCGCCGCGCGGTTAGCGCCTAGCGGGCAGGCCCTCACTAGGGAGTACAGCGTGAAGCGCGTACGCGCACGTTAAGCGGTTTTTGCTGTATCGGATTCTACCGGCGAAAGCAAAAAAGATGCAAACAAAACACATTATAATATGTTTTTGTTGTTTTTGCTGATTAATATTTTAGACTTTTGAGTAATTAGGAAGTGGAAAAACATATTATCGATTGGTTTGAATGTTTTTGTAGATGGCAAAATAAACGTTTATATCTTATGGTTAGCACCAAAAAACTACTACACATATTTAGTATCTTATTAGAATAACTAAATTGTATTTTATTTAAACATGAAACCTGCTAAAACCACTTTAATGAGGACAAAATGTTTTTCTTCTTAAAAATTTAAAAATATCGATTATAACAACCATTTAGTATCTTTTGCTTGTTCAATATTAAAAAAATCGCCGTTAAACTACTTTAAGCAAGAGGCTATCTCAGGAACGGAGCATGGTATTAAAAAACGGGTTTTACCAACACGTAGATATTGGAAAGTACTTTCTAACGATGTTCGTAACTTGATTTTGCCTAAAAGGTACTTTAAGCGGTTCTAGAAGTAAGGGGACGATATGGGTGTTAAATAGAAGTTTGGAATCATGAACTACCCTAAGGTCACGCATAGATTGAACCTTATTCAGAGGTTGACCTTAAAGTGTGTAAGTAGTAGGAATTAGGTTACGTTTCCGCGAGAATGTCAGAGTGAAACATTTCGATGGAATCAAATCTAACTTATTATTCAGACAATACTCATCAAGTCGCACGAGATCAGATTGAATCAACGACGAATGATAGCTTGACTCTACCTTCCCATAGATCTTCATGTCATCAGCAAAGCAAAGAAGTTTAGAATAAATGAAGCATTTACTGATGTCATTTATAAAAATATTAAAAAGCAACGGTCCAAGCAAAGAGCCCTGGGGGACGCCACTCGGTACAGCTACCCATCCAGAGATGTAGTTATTGATTACCACAGCCTGGGACCTATTGTCAATGTAGGAAGAAAACCATCTTAATAGATCGCCACTGATTCCGATATCATACAAGTTGGATAATAAAATAACATGGTCAATCCGGTCGAAAGCCTTACTATAATCAGTGTACATTACATCAACCTGAGTGTTACGCGCTCGATCAATAGCAATGGCAAAAGATGTAAAGAAATTGAAATCAGGGGGGTTATTATGACATGGCTATATGCAGTTCATTTTACGGTGAGCGTAAAAGACGGAGCTATAGTAGTTACATAACTCTGTCCTTTTCTCTCAGCGTAAAATGAATTGCACAGATACGTCATAATAACCCCACAGTACTGTTTGACACATAACCTCAATATTTGAGCAAACGAGTTTTTTTTAAACAAGCCTATAGTTAATGAATGATTAATATGATTATGTAGTAACAATGTTAAATTGGTCCGTTTTGTTTTGTTTAAATCTTTTGCCATATCTATCGACCCCGACTGTACATGAAAAACAAATTAAAAAGGTATAGAGGCTACGCTTTCGCGTGCAAATGAGAGCACCTGTATTACTCGGTCTCCTGGAGCCCTACTTTGAAAATCGAAGTTCGAGGTTAAGTTCGCTCCATCCCTGTCAATCGTCATTCGAGACTAAATCGAGAGCAAGGGATGGAACTGACGTAACTTCGGACTTCAATTTTCAAAGTAGGGCGGCTGTCTACAATAAAGTTAGACACTTCAAGAGACACTTATGTATGGCCCAACCCTATATTCAAACCACGGACAGAAAGGATTACTTCGGATTAAAATTTGACACATTTTGTATGAGCAAATATTAACTCGAAGTAAGCCTTATCTAACCACGATTTTAATAGGGTTCGGCCGTTAAAGGTATCATAGAAGGTCGAGTAAGTACGCCGTACATATGGCTCGGTGACCTTACTCGCCCGTGTGTCACCCTAAGTGTGTAGGTACGCGAACTTCTAAAGATAAATACAGACTAAAAAGGTCGCCGAGCTTTAAGTACGCGTACTTACTAGCACGTCTATCTGGAACTTTATAGAGGTAGAACCATAGACATATTAAAAGGTACAACTTAATAATAGAGCAACACCGAATTTACCCAAACGCATCAAAAGTCGGCTTTCGCTAGCTTAGCACAAACTATGTATATTCCTGAACATGCTCTATAATTACTACAATAAATAATAATTATTCGTTTAAAATATGCGTAAAATTATAAAGAGGATTTCCGCTAATACAAAAAGAACCTTATGAAGTTGTTAACAACGTGAACAACACGTCTAAAACCAATTTTACTATGGCAACATAAAATGCATTGAATCTATACAGACCTCTACAGACCCAGTATGACAACCCCATATCCTATAATCTGTGGTGGACAACCCTGACCACACCGTGCGTGGCTGTTTGTCAAGAACATCAGTCAAAGAAAGCTAATTCATGAGATTTTCATAGTATAATTGTATGTTTGTACTCAAGATTATATAAATTATGCCGAAGAATAAAGGAAAAGGTGGTAAAAATAGGAGGAGGGGTAAGAACGAAAATGAAACTGAGAAACGTGAATTAGTGTTCAAAGAAGACGGACAGGAGTACGCCCAAGTCACAAAGATGCTCGGTAATGGCCGCTTGGAGGCCATGTGCTTCGATGGTACGAAGCGTCTCTGTCATATAAGAGGAAAGCTTAGAAAAAAGGTGTGGATAAATCAAGGTGACATCATACTGATAGGTTTGCGAGATTACCAAGATGCCAAGGCAGATGTCATCCTGAAATATACCCCTGACGAGGCCAGGAATCTGAAGACGTACGGAGAGTTCCCTGAAACAGTTCGCATCAATGAGACTGTAGTCTACTCTGTGGATGGCCTGGATGAGGATATTGAGTTTGGCGATGAAGTTAGTTCAGAAGATGAAGCAGATGCGGTAGATGCTATATGAAAACATCAACTCTATTTATATAGTTTACAGTAAGTCCGTGTACATTGTTTCCCTGTTATGAATAAACATGACTTGGTTATTTTAGGTATCAAAATTATTTCATTAACCTCATTATAAATTGTCTAGTGTTAACGATCTGTCAGATACTCAAGATAATTGTTAATAGCTAATACTAACTACTTTTACATTGTAATTCAGCTAACTATACCATTATAATATTGTGCAACATTCCTTAGATTATTCACCAATTACTTGATATTTCAATTCTTCAAAAGTTTTAAGGAATGTATATAAATTAAATATAACAACCAAGTATTGAATTATTTATTTGACACACCCAGAGCAGTTAAACTGACTGTTGTATTTCATGAGCTCCTCTTGATAAGAAGGTACATTTATAAATGTATATATATTGATGTTTAAAATTATTATTGCAGGAAGCTAGAGTGAAGTGAGGGCAAAGGTCACTCTGATTTTAAACCTATTCCATTTGGTCTCACTTCTTAATTATACATAGTGGACTGTTAACCAATGGATGAAAGCAATAAATTTGAATTGCATTTGCATTGCGTCACATTTCAGTGTGATATTTCGAGGGTGCAATTAATGCTTTTGAGTTTAACACTACTTTTCATTTCGACTGGGAGGAAAGTGAACAAAGAAGATTGTCGAAATTATTGCCACAAATTTAGCATCTTAATTATCATCATGAAAAATTATGAGTGTTATTTAGCTCTTGAAACAAGGTTTAAAAACAATAAAAAGCTATATTATTTGGTAGTGGCTGTTTAAGTTTCTTTGGTTGTCCACTGACAAGTAAATAAAGCGAAGTGTTACCAATTGATGTTTAAAATTCCAATGCCTTTTTCAACCTACTATTGACATAATTATGGATATTGTTGCTTTCCAAACAGGACAAATGAAAATATTTATATTTACAAATTATCTAGGTAATTTGTCAAGATTGTAGCAAGTGGAAAGAAGTGGTCTCTGCCTACCCCTCTGGGAAACAGGCGTGATTTATTGTATGTATGTATCTAGGTACTAGTGGAAGAGAACTTACAAACTTAATTAAAACTACACTAATCTAACAAACCGCTACCAGTGGGCATTGTTCCCAAAATGCTAGCAATTGTGCCAAGTACAGGCAAGCATTTCGGTCATGAGTTGCGCAGAATAGCCACATTGAAAGATCTTTAAAAATATGGGGTGCTCCTAGTCCTATCCCCAAAGGGCTCAAATATGTAACTTCTAGCAAGTTGACTTTATTTGCGCCTTTTGAGGGTCTTCACTGATTCTGATGCGAAACCAGCTTTAATTCTTGTTCCATGAGGCGTGACGGCCCAAGGGTGTACACGCAAGTTGTGTGCCAAACCAACAGCTGGCCCAACTTCAACATTACAAGAGTCATCCCATCAGATCTTTTACTATCGTCGTGCATGAGATCTTTTGATTCCAACAACTTAGTTGGCCTGAAGTCAAGTCCAGAATGTCGAAAATGTTGCCAGACATAGGAAAAAAATTAATTGTGATAGGTTTGTGTTGATATAACCTTGTGCCTTCTATAAATCATTCTATTTATATGTTATCAGTAATTGTTCTCGAAACTTTCACACCGAATGCCGTTGCCGTTGCCAAATAGGGATGAACTACAGCAATTTTATGATATAAAAATAAATAAATAAATAAATATAAGGGGACAATCTCACACCAATTGAACTAGTCCCAAACCCCAAGTCCAAGTCTGAGTCTGAAGGGCTTAAAGCAGATATTTACGATACTTACTCCTCAAATTAGTAATAAAATACAAAAATAATGGTGTTATTACAACAGGCCATTGTGATCCTTTTAGGTGGCTTCTTTCGGGCTAGTACTGTACATTTCATGTATGTACCATACATACATATTTCATCACTTTCTTTCTGGCAAATATAAAAGTGTGATAGAGACAAACACATGAATCTAATAATTTATATATGTATCATGGCATGGATCATGGCCAAAGAATTCGTTAAGATCATTAAATACATTATTGATGATCACCTGATAAGCCATTTTTGTACTTAAACTTGAAATAATTGACCTCAAACATTTTTAAATCATTGGGTAAGGCATTATAAACGTATATAAACCAATATTGTTGTCTAATGCCCATAATACAAGCCTAGAGCTTAGTTTGGGACTAGGTCAATTGGTGTGACATTGTTCCCTGATTTATTTATTTATTTAAAATAGCTGCACAATACAATCGGCGCTGGTAAAAGCCGGATGACATCATTGAAAATACATTTAATTAATCAAACTGAAAATTCCAAGTTGATGAGGGGATTATAATAAACAAGATTTCGTGAATAATCCTTTCCCTTTTCGTTTTCTGTCGGATAAGTTCGAATTTATCTTGCTTTCTCAGTTGGCTTATTGAAGCTAATTGAAAAAGCAAGATAAATACGAAAGTATTCGACAAACAACGGGAAAGGATTATTCACTACACCTGTAGGTAACATGATTTATGTATTTTGGAACGGTTATACCCCCTTACTTATAACCGTGGAACAAACTTGGAATAGTTTATGCCATGCTTTGTCCTTATCTGTAATTTTGACATTTGCATCTGACAGAAAGTGACAAAGCATGGCATAAACTATTCCAAGCTTATTCCACGTTTATAAGTAAAGGGAAAAGGGAAAAAAAGATTAATCAATGTAGACATTCTATTCCTAACTCTGAAAAATCTGTATATTATTATTAAGTATTATTATTATTTATTTTAGACAGGCAGTTGGCACTGATATGTCTAATTGATCACTGCACGAATTGTCACACTAATTTAGAATGTTTGTCAAACTTATTTTTGAACTTGTTAACACTTTTAGAGTTCACAACATTAGAGGGCAATTGCATTTGAGGGTATATGCTGTGTATGCAGCCTAAAACAATACAATGCCAAAAAAAACCAATGCCAAGCCAAGCACTCTGATGTGATGTGATGTGACCCACGGGATGCTGGTCATGCTGGCAGCAAAAGTGTTAACGTCGTCACTAGGTGTTCAAATGTCCAATATACCAGATCATAATTGTATGTTCTACTTCCAAGAAGGATTGAAATTGCTCTTATTCCATTCTTATTCCAAAATTTATTGACCAACTCTACCTACATATTGAAGGAAGTTCTTGCTTCGTCGATTTTTGTTTTGTCCCTTTCCGTTTTCGAGTTTTTACAAATAGTTAAAACAGTCACTAATATTGTTTATCTAATAAGCTGTGTCAACTAATCGCTCCTTTAGAATTATAGTGACCTAATTCAAAATTTTCAGCGTTCGACTTCGAGTCATAAATTTATTACTGTAGAGACCTAACTCGAAATCCAAAATTTGCTAATTAGGTCACTATAATTCTAAAAATGCGTAATGTAAGATTTTTGTTTCCTAGAAATAAGTTTCGTGTTTATATTTTCTGTTGTACTTAGGTAGGTACTTTATTTTATTTCATCAAAATACCTACTTAATAATTTTCTTTCTTAAACTTTTCATCTTTATTATGCAAGCAAAGTCAAAGAACTCATAGGCATATTATTTCCTAGGTGTATATACCTAGTAGTCTTTGGTCATAGGCATTGTATAGTGTAACTTAGTAGTTCCACCATGTCCAAACAAGAATAGGTACCTATGTAGAAAACGAAAAGCGACAAAACAAGAATGTGTCAGTCAAGACAAGAATACGACGAAAAAGGGAAGCAATATTTCCATCTTGGCTCAGGCCCCCTGTCGGTTGCAGCTTATAATGAGTGTATCGATCTGTTTCGCAAAACGCAACTAAAAAAAATTGCCACGCGGAATTATCCAGTTTGGTGAACGGAGAGGCTATTGCTTAACGCACTCACAATCGCAATTGTTTTCATTTTGAAAATCGAAGGCTTGTCTGCATACAAAATGAAAACAGTTGTTCCGCTTTGAAGCCAATAGGCTATTTGACAAGGTGAAAAAAAACGTAATAATTATGTATATTCATATAAATTATGAGTTTTAAAATCGATTTAAGGTATTCTTACTTAAAAAAAATGGATCTTTTATCCAAATAACCACGATAAAACTTGATAATTTTTTATCTGTAGTCATTTTATCGAAAACTGCGCCGAATCCATGATGACCAAGGGTCGGTAAATATCACAGATTATAGGATGTCTGTATATTCTATATGACAGTTGACGTTTGTTTGTTTTTCTGGCTTTGCTATGATTAGCCAATGTCAGTTTGTTTATGTATTGACCACTGACGTTACTGATTCCTGTGCGGCGCCATCTTGCCCAAGAAAGCGTTTTGGCGGCATATTTTAAAAGTGAATTTTTATTTCCTTTTTTTAGACGAAATACATAAAAGAATTTAAAATTACCACTTTTGGAGTACTCAATAAACACCAACAAATAATCTGAGATGGTTTTCAAAAACCTGTCAAATAGCCTATTGAGATTGCGAGTGCGTTAGGCAATAGCGACGCAGATCTAGCTACTGGTTATTATGAATCCAACTTTGCCATCTATATCGAATTGTCACCTGTCCCATTTCATTGTCAGGATGGTGAAATTTGGGTGTAATAGGGGGCTGGGGGAAACCATGGTTACATTACACACCGCTCTTGGATAAGTAGATGCGAGTAGTCCGTTCTCTCTCCGTGTAAAGGTGCTTTTCCATCGGCGAGGCGAGAAGAGACGAGAATTTTGTATTGAAAAAATTCAACTCCCCTTTGTGCATCTTCCGTAGAAATTACTGGATTGGCGATGATGTGCGAAACGAGAATTGAAATATTTCTTGGTGTAATATTGAACCGTACCTATTGCTAAGAAAGAAAGATAAAACATAGCCTATGTCACTCTGCGTGAATGTAACTTTCCAATGGTGAAAGAATTTTTGAAATCGGCACAGTAGTTTTTGAGTTTTTTCATTACAAACACACACACAAAAATACAAATCTTTCCTCTTTATATAATAAGTTTTTTTTTTCGTTTGTCCTTACGAACAGGCTAGGGTTGTAGATGTAGATGTATACCTACCTATTATATTGCGATACCCCGGCAACATGTATAAAAACAAAGTAGGTACCTGACAGATTTTATTTCACTTAAGCATTAATATTCTACTTTTAATTGGTTTCGGACCGTTCTATCCGTTTCCCAAAACACCCGTTCCCAAAACATCCGTTCCCATCACTACCTTTTCCTAAATAATCCGTTTCCCGATATAAATGTTTCCCAAAATGTTCTTCTGCCAAAAGATACGTTTGTCTTGATATCCGTTTCCCAAAACATCCGTTCCCATCACTACCTTTTCCTAAATAATCCGTTTCCCGATAAGTATTCTACCCAAATGGTACGTTTAAATTAATATGCTGATGCCAACTATATTATTAAAATAGACTTGATGTTATGACAACCGGGTGTTTTGACACACTGATGCCATGAGAAACGGGTCTTTTGGGCATACGGGTATCATGAGAGTCGGATTTTTTGGCATACGGATGTTATGACAACCGGGTGTTTTGACATACTGATGCTATGAGAAACGGATCTTTTGGCCTATGGTGGATTTAGGAAACTGTTATTTTGGAACGGATGTTTTGGGAAAGGATGTTTTGAGAAACGGATAGAACGGTCCGAAACCTTTTAATTTTGTCCAATTTAGTAGTTACACGCATGGATTGCATTAAGGCTGGGAATACACATGCCGTTTTGGCCCCTTAGTACGCATGTAGATAGAATACGCATGCCCAGGGTGGTTGTCTTTAATACTGAGGCCCTACTTTGAAAATCGAAGATTATGAATAAAAAGTTTCGGTCAAAAATTAAATTTTTGGGACAAGCTTTTATTGCCGACTGTACTTTTTTTGCATAGTCGTCATCTACTTGTCAAGACGATTCTAACAAGCCCTAACACGACGGGTTTATCATGGTGTATTTTAGGAGTTCCTACGGCCTCCCTGAGTCTCCATCATCAGACCAGCTCGATGGTACTATATATTGTCATCAGAACTAAAGGAGTATGCAAATTTTCAGCTTCATCGGAAACCGGAAAGTGACTCAAATTTAACTTTTAACAAGATTTGACCCTTACATGGGCGCCTGTCGTATCGCATAACGTTTTTTGTCCTAAAAATGTTTGGCATACTGTTGAATGGCATATTACTCGTTTGTCCTAATATTTTTTGCGCATACTCATTTAACGTCCTAAAGCAAGTTTGTCCTAATATTGATAACTCTAAAGTCTAATTACCTAAAGCATAATATTCCTAACATGAATTTTAGTGTCCTAATAATTATTTTGCCTATTATTAAACTGGCTAAAATTACAGCACCTAAACTAAACTATGGTAGGCGTGAAGTCAGAATCGTTACTTATTCTACCTTCAGGCAGGTCAGATTTCGGTTAGGTTAGGTAAGACGACGAGCGAAGCGTGGAGGAGTGTTAGGTAGAACTGTGACCCTAACGAGCGAGAGATTTTAGCACATCAAGTATTAGGAATATTACAATTATGCTCATCAATCATTCGACAGTTGAATCTTAGCCACATCAAACGATAGGACAAATAATATTTAGGACAAACGATAATAGGAGCAACAATTTTACAAGACCGTTTGCCGAAACAATGATCGGCGAGTCAATGTCTCACATGGTGGTCACCACGTGAGCCAAGTCACGGTACTTTGTGAGCTTGTCCTTCTCAGCTTTCTCGAGTTCTCGTCATGCGGGATGGTGACGTCGACGAGCACTGCCTGGCCACAATAGTCATGAGGCTCTACATTGAAAATCGATGTTCGAAGTTACGTTAGCTCCATCCCTTTCTCTCGTTTTAGTCTCAAATGACGAGTGACAGGGATGGAGCTAATGTAACTTTGAACTTTGATTTTCAAAGTAGACGGATCGATCCCAAAATATAGAGCGTAACTCGACCATTTTAGAAAACTGAGGGCCGCTACTTCGAAGTTACCTTATCTTATCTCCATCCCTTTCTCTCGATTTAGTCACGAATGACGAGTGACAGGGATAGAGCTAAAGTAACTTCGACAATAAATGATATTTCTATTTCTATTTCGATTTTCAAAGTAGGGGCTCTGGCGCCGGTGTGTAGTAGGTACACACTGGGCACTTATAGTACGGCATTTCAGACTCGAAACCTTTTTATTTTTATTAATATTGCCATCGACGGACAAACAGGTAGACGGCCCACCACAATTTTCCATTTGACACAATCTCGACCAATGACGACCAGCTGTTAATTGAACAGCGTTGCCAGTTTAGACCTGCAAAATTGTAACTTGTAGCTTTATAAAACGTGCCCCTGGTGAGCTAAAACATTTTTTCCCCTCATTCACAACCTTAGCACTACACGTGACGTACGTGACGTATCGTTGTGTCGCATAACGTCTTTTGTCCTAATAACGTGTGGCATACACTTTGTTCCGGATATTTATGATTTTCCGAAATTGTTGCTCCTATTATCGTTTGTCCTAAATATTATTTGTCCTATCGTTTGATGTTCTCTCGTTAGGGTCACAGTTCTACCTAACACTCCTCCTCGCTTCGCTCGTCGTCGTACCTAACCTAACCGAAATCTGACCTGCCTGAAGGTAGAATAAGTAACGATTGTCCTAATAATTATTTTGCCTATTATTAAACTGGCTAAAATTACAGCACCTAAACTAAACTATGGTAGGCGTGAAGTCAGAAAAAGGTTTCGAGTCTGAAATGCCGTACTATAAGTGCCCAGTGTGTACTACACACCGGCGCCAGAGCCCCTACTTTGAAAATCGAAGTTCGAAGTTACTTTAGCTCTATCCCTGTCACTCGTCATTCGTGACTAAATCGAGAGAAAGGGATGGAGATAAGGTAACTTCGAACTTCGATTTTCAAAGTAGCGGCCCTCAGTTTTCTAAAATCGTCGAGTTACGCTCTATATTTTGGGATCGATCCGTTATCACGGACAGAGGCTCTACTTTGAAAATCGAAGTTCAAAGTTACATTAGCTATATATAGCTTCGATTTTCAAAGTAGTTAGAGAAAGGGATGGAGCTAACGTAACTTCGAACATCGATTTTCAAAGTAGAGCTTCATGACTATTGTGGCCAGGCAGTGCTCGTCGACGTCACCATCCCGCATGACGAGAACTCGTGAAAGCTGAGAAGGACAAGCTCACAAATAGGGTTGGCAACGCATTTGCAGTCTTAGGATTGCATTGCAGTCTTGTGATTGCGAATGTCTATGGGTCACAGTTTCCACTTACCATCAGGTGGCCTGTGTGCTCGTTTGTCTAAGCGATGCCATAAAAAAAAAAAAAAAAAAAAGTACCGTGACTTGGCTCACGTGGTGACCACCATGTGAGACATTGACTCGCCGATCATTGTTTCGGCAAACGGTCTTGTAGCGAAGAGTCTCGCTAGATGGCTAGATCAAGGGCCAGATACAGAAGGCAGTACTCCTCGACACGGCACGTATTGTGAGGAGGTTCCTCTCTCTGCTGCCCTAACCACCAGTAGCTTGAGCCCTGCCCCGCTGCCGGCGGCTCGTAGGATAGGTTTTTTATAATAAATTGTTAATTAAACAATTTGTTAATATACCTTTTTTAACTGAATATTTTTTATTAACTAGGCATTCACGATAAACAATATTATTATTACAACAAGTCATTTAGAATGATTTTTGATCTGTTACGGAGAGTCAGTTAACGAAAGAACAACGTCGATAAATTGATTATAGGTGTACCAGAATCACATGGCAAATAGGGAAATTAAAAAATGTAGAGGGCAATACTGGGGAAATTGAACTAAACGGTATTGATACTGTGTAATTTTTAATCGGTTTAAAAAAAACGAGGAAGTTTAGGATTTTTAACATAAAATATATGACACTAGAGGTCAATTACATTAAACTCCCAGTATAGGATAATAATTATTGCTCACAAATAAAATAATAAACACACCATTCTTACTCGCCAAATTGATATACTTATAATGAGTATAAGAAATAACTTGAAATCTCAAAAAAATGAAAAAATATAGAAAATGATTCCAAAAATTCTACTCTCATTTCTTGTTCTTCATCTGCTGAGGGCGATGAATAGAGAAGCGTATTTATAATAACCCGCTCCACTGTGTTCCGCGTAGAACATCGTAGCTGGACAAAAATATTTTATTGACTTTTTTGATTTAATTATATTGACTGAATGTTTTTATTTACTTTTTTTTATTTTTGAATTTTTTTGAGGATATATATAAATGAAAATCAAGTATTTAAAAAAAAATATAATAACAACACAAAACAACATAAATTAACAATATTATCTCTAATCTAAGGTTACCTAATTATTATAATTACTTACGATTACTTAGAAATATAATAACAATACAAAACAAAGTAAATTAACACGCTTATCGCTAATCTAAGGTAACCTAATTATCCGAATTACTTAATATTTACACTATATATAATACCTTTATATTAACTTAATTACCTAGTCATTATCACTAAATTCTTCCTCTGAAGAATCATCTACAAGATAATCCTGGGAATTGTGATAATGACTAGTCATTGGCGATTCATTAGTAATTATATTTACAGGAGTTCTATAACTTCGGAAGGGAGATTACCGGTCTTTTTTTTTGGAACCTCTCTCAGGCTGTTTATAACAGGGTCAGATGTGATCAGTAACATATTTAACAAATCCCTATTCGTAGCAATACGTGAGCACTTGCGTGTATTATGTTCTCGAAATCTTCTGCAATCTTTGTTGCGAGCTTCCTGAGCTTCCTCAGAAAGCTGCCCTATTGGCAGAAGAGCCGATTGAATAATATCTGCACTGTGCACGAGAATTTTGTGAACAGTAGCAGGCATATAATACCACGAATAGTGATGTAGATACAGGTTTTTTGTATCTTGAGCAAAACTATTAAATTTGTCTATGTGAATATCATATCCAGATGATAAAGTTCTAAGTAATATATCAAATTTTTTAATAAGAGTCACATCTAAACCTGTTATATCAGCACTCAGTTCTGGATTCTCAAAAAACCTACGAGCAGTATTTCCATCATTCGTATTGCCACACCCTGGTTTTGGTTTATCTACGACTAAACCCATATCCATTTTAAAACGTTTTTGAATATGTTCTGAACGTTGCTTTACACTAAGTTTATCAGCCTCACCTCGCACTTGCCATTTTTTTATATCTAAACGATAACTTATATGAAGCAAACACTCAAAACAACGAATCCAAGCGTGTAACGTAGATATTCCAAAAGACAAGTTTTCCCTATTTACTTCGAACTCCTTAGACATATTATTCATATCTTTCGGAGTAACTCCACAAATATAGCACCTTTGAGCTGAGGAAGTTTCGGTCATAGCATTGCATACTTTTCCATCAATCATGGTAAGAAGTAAATCATGTTTAACACTTATCTCAGTACCATCAAAACGACAAATTGTCGGCACCAAATCATTTACTTCCTCCAACACTTTATTTGTCTCGGCCAGAGTTAATGCAGTGGTTTCTTTGGCGAAAATAAACTTGATTGGTCGGCAATACATCGTTGATGATGGTCTAGGATTTTGCCAAACAATTTTATTACTTTCATCCCGTAATTGAAGGGGCACAAAAGACATGACAAACAAATATTCATCAGTATCTGAGCAACTGCTGAATTTTTGTTTATACGTGCTATGACCGGAACTTCCATCACAACCCCATTTACTAACAAGAGTAAATGACGATTCTGAAGGCATAGTGTTGAGAACTTGACTTTGGGCAGTAACTAAACGATTGGCTGTTTTATCTAAAACGGCTTGAAGTTGAATTTCTGCCCGTGTCTCGTTAACAACAATATGATCCAAGGAAGGATAACAATCAGCTTTAGCTTTTCTAAGACAATTAAATGATGGAAATACCTCGTGTCCAACTTTAATGCTCCACTTTCTAGTTTGTTTATACGAATGGGACGACGATTTCGTATCTACATAGTACGCCAGAGCCTCTTCTTTCGTTAAGCTTCTTTGCCGAGAGCTTTCACCGGATTGTAGGTTTTTTTTCATTTCCTTACACTTGGCAGGGTCTTCACTGGCCGTTTTAATTACGGCAGCTAGGTTTCTGTGTCCCGAAGAACGTGCTGATATTGCCGCAGCCGATACTAATTCCGACGTGTCCCGTAAATTAGTTAAATCTTCAAGTCGTCGTTTTTTAGATTTGTCACTTAATGCGTCAAATTCCTTTCGAGGCCGCCCCAGAGTTGCAGTGGCATCTGAATTTGATGGCTGGGATTGAGAACAAGATATACAGAACTGTAAATCCCCGGCTAACCACTCTGAATTTCTGGCCAGAAAGTATTCACGGGCTCTTCCGGATTCATTCCATTTTATTGCAAGTTTCGATGAAAACCTGCTAATAACTTTCTTGACCTCTTTCGTGGATACCTCGGTGATACCCGATAGATCCAATTTTGCCATCAAAAACTTGTAAAGCATGTTATTTTGGTTTTCTTTCGCATGTACAAGCCACTCTTCAAATAACTCCATTCTTGGGACAATGTGATGGTACTCTAAAAAAAAAAGAAAAAAATTAGTTTTGCAAATTTTTGCAATCAAATATTATCATAATATGTTAGGTAAAGGTTGTGGGCAACACATATATAAAATTCAGACCGGGGACTAGTGGGGACATGTTGTTTCAGATCTAAAGAACATGAAAAAGTTGAAAAAAAACATAAAACTTTAACTTTGCGACATTTTTTTTCGGATACTTTTTTTTTTTATGTAAAAACAGTAATACATAAATATAATACTGACCTTTAACTTCTAAATCCATCACTATATTATTTCAAAATCGATAGATATGTCACTGGAATAATGTGCCACAACGGGAGCAGAAATGCAAATAATTTTAAATGAACTTACCCTCTTTCTTATATCTTGACCTTAATTACTCATCATTAGGTAATTACCTTGCAAAACAATTATTGAAATCGTAATGACCAAGGGGTTGTTTATCACTTTTAGAAAGCATTTCCGAGAAACGCGTTAATGACTTTTGTCCAGCTACGATGTTCTACGTGGAACACAGTGCGCTCTTCTAACATTTTCTCTACATGTTGAGAAAGCTTCTTCTGTCAATAATTTAATACGGCTCGCAGGTCCGTTTACATTCTTCTCTGCAACTTTTTGTTTCATTATACCCCAAATCATTTCTATGGAATTTAATGTACAATGATAAGGTGAGAGCCTTAAAATTTCGTGGCCATGTGATTTCAATAATTCATTAATTTCATATAAGGGTAGACTGGTTTTGTTACACGGCTTCAAGTAGTTGACATTTACGCCAACGATCATCATAGTGCCCTCGGTTATAATTCGATGGTAGTGCTGGGAACCCCTGGCCTGTAATAAGTAGCATTTATGTAAGACAAAACATACCTAAACCTAAAAGTATCAAAACAGTTCGTTTCAACTTACCAGTCAACTCCACGAATAATAATATTGTTTATCGTGAATGAATGCCTAGTTAATAAAAAATATTCAGTTAAAAAAGGTATATTAACAAATTGTTTTATTAACAATTGTGTTTGATTTACACCTCCTTCTTCGCGTACTGTATTACACACATTGTATACAATATTCCTAGCTTGAGATCTAAGCGGTTTTCTCGACATTTTCACCAGATAACAATCGTTGAAGGTGAATTTCAAAATGTATGCAACGGTAAACAAACAATTTGACACGGCTGCCAGTTGACAGTTGCCATATGAAAATCAATGTTTTTTTACTTTTAAAAATGCCATCAGATTCTGGTAGACCTATAATTGACAGTTGACTTATAGGTAATTTATATCGTGGATGCCTGATAGATAATAAAATTTTAATTCCATAGAACATCAAATAGACTAGTTTGTTCAATTCAATTCTTATAAATTGTAAAGTGGTTGCTACTAGAGAATATTTTAGTTCCACGGGTCAACATCAAAACAAAATACCAAGCTATCCTGTCCCGGACACAGCATGTATAATACCGGCCTTACATTTTTATTATTAGTTGTAATAATTCATTCTGTGGTTTCACTGACCGAAAAACGTTTCTTGTTTATTTTTAATGTTGCCAACTTGCTATCGCCATATTGAATTTTGTTGTGCTTCGGAAAACATTGTGAGCACGTGGACTGTTGGGTTTTAAATAGGGCGAAATTTGATAGTAATAACAGTATACGTATTCATTTAGTTAATTTTCAATTCTTTCTTAAAGCTTGTAACGTTTATTGTTGGTTTTCCAAGTAAGTATTTTTTAATGTTTGCCGGCGACTATTACTATTCCACATTTTGGTCATGGGATTCCGATGTAGATCACGATGCTAATACTAACACCTAAACAAATAGTAATGGTTCTATCAATAATTTGGATATATCATATGTTCAATAGTATTACGTTTACGACGTGCTAATAATTGCGTAACCTTTCTTTTTAAATTCCGATAGCCTACGTGTTACTCGTGAAGGTTTTTTTTGTACATCATTATGTGCTCGTGACCCTCAAACGAGGTCTTGTTATAAACCAAAATATCCGATACTTCTGTTTTAAATAACGTGATTGATATTTTGGTTGCACTGTATACGTGTCGCGAAATCAGTTGTTGGAAAGTGATTGTGATAGTCGTATAACACGAGTCGTGGCTCAAATCGCCTGGAGCACTTTCGGACCGTATGCCGGCGTGTCATATAGAGCTAAATATCAGTGAACTAAAGTAGTTAATGCGCCCTCGTGTTAGTTTTAATTAATCGTTTTAGTGCTGTTGCACTTTGTGAAGTAATAAACAAACAATAATTATTTTGAGGACAATAACCTAAAAATCATAAGCGCGTTCATCTAGTTGCCATGTGATTATTAACATTTGCAGACAATAATAATGGATTTGCCAAAAGTAAGTAGGTCAATTGCTTATCTTTAACAGTTGAACATTGCAAACCACATGTTCATGAGTGATTTTGTTTTTCTCTATTTAACGAATTTATAATACTGTAATATATTTTTAATAATTTTATAGGTATGTTAGTTTAATGACGTATTAGTCTATTAATAAAGGTATCAGTTCATAGTATTTATAAATCATTTAATATTATCTGGACTGAAATGTTTCCTACCCTCATTTGTTTTTGTGTATGTGTTGTGTGGCATTTTTTTTGGAATATAACTGGGTATATATTGAGGGAGTTTTTTATTGGACAAAAAGAAACCATTTTCACTTGCATATTTTTTTAATTAATTAATTGGTAATACATGTACCTTAACAGATTTTTTGTTCTTTTGATTATTAAGTGATAACCTGTCGAGTACTATGTGCATGCAAAAGATTTCGGCTCAAATTGCTCTGTGTGCACGTTATGCACACAATGCATTTGCGCTGGTTGTTAAAACAATTTCTTACAACTTTAGTGTTCAGGGCTCTTAATGGGATATAATACTCACTGAATACAAACCTTCATTAGTGCAGAATCTAACTAGTCCCAAGTTTTACTTGTACAATAGGTACTAAACTGCAGTAAACGCACTTATATACAAAAATAAATACTAAATACAAGCTAAGGACTTATAAGTGCTTGTAACACAATTATTTGTCCTAACTGCGGATCGAATTCAGGACTGTTAGCTTCATCATCAAGGTCACTATCAACTAGGCTAGCTTTGATGGTGATGATTTATATAACAACTAGTTAAGCTTGAGTACAATTTGATTCATTATGTATTACAGCCAGCAGCAGTAGCAAGTGGACAGTTGGATGAGCTCAAAACTATCTATAAATGATTCCATTATCAAGAGAGTAAGTGCGTGTAGATAATTTTGAGCTCTTTGACTGTCAACCTACTTTTGACTGTATACATATAAGCATAAGTTCTTCAAATTTTAAAAGATTCAATAAGTCTTTGATAATGGTTTTCCTGCATTTGTAAGTTATCTAGACACACTTGTTAACTAGATTTGGAGATTTACTAAAAATATGCATAAATAAGGCCAACTTTTAACTGTTATAGCTACAGAATAAAATATTAGTTTTTTCAATTTTCATTTCTGTACCAATATTTCAAGTAATTTTTTTGTTTTAGATTGTTTATAAAAGTGGCTTATTACAATGGTTCCGTGCCGCCAATTGTTTATGTGGTCAGTCCCTTCCATAGCAGTTTTGATTGGTATTTTCTGGTTCCGAAAAAAGAGGGAATTTGCCAAATCTGACCCTGGTGGAAGAGAGAGGATAAAAAGTTTGCAGGAGGAACTTGCAGAAGCCCTAAAAGCTGAAATTGAGGCTAGTAGAACATCTCCATTGGGTAGAGCAGAACGTTCAGTTATTAAGTCTGCACCAATTGACATTGTAGCAAAAGGCAGCTGCTCCCAGCGATCCTCTCCAATTGAACTGACTGATGAAGAGATTGACTTAGAAATTGAAAAAATAATTAGAAAGAAGTCACTTGAAAAAGATATGAAAGCTTCTTGTGTTACCAGCCAAAATATAACTATGAGTGTCAGCAGTAAACAAGCATCATTTGTTGTCAAGGAGTCGCCACCAAATCACATTTCTTTACTTCAATCTGAAATGGCATGCAATAAAAATGAATTAGAAGATTTAAACGGTTATGAAAATAATGTTGGATTGCTTGAGGAAATTAATGGATCACTTGAAGCTTCTAAGATATCTTATATTAGGCATGAGTCAGGTTCGTCTGAAGAAGATTCAACAGAAGAGAGTACAAAAGCTGACACAGAAGAATTGAATACTAATAATAATTTAGATGATCAACCTTGTGATAGTAGTGACAATGGTCATAATGATAATAGATTTTCTACTGCACCAGCTAGACACAATTCTGAAAGAGATTCAGCAAATCATAGTCCTGTTGATCCTATGTTAGCTAGTCCATCAATGTGTCACTTCTCTGATAACCATAGTGAGGTAAAAGCGTCCTTTTAATCTTTCAGCTTTTCTATAGTTATGTTTTATATACACTACCGGGTACGGATCAATGTCTTGTGTATATATAATAAAAATATCTACATATAGTAGTCATGAATTTAGCCATTTCCCTTGGGTGGTGCTTTTTCATTATTAATTGGGGTAAGGTTCATGCTCATTCTTATTTCACGCATTCTGTTTGTCTGCCATGCAGGTAAGTAATGATCTTCATAAGACTATTTATCGCGCATATTACTTACAATTTAGTGTCACCGCATGTTATAAAATGTATGGTTACTACCATAAAGGTGCTACTATGCGCGTAGATTAATTGCCTGTGAGTGTATCTAAATACATACATTTTGGTCACACACTTCTGTTTTGCTATTACTATATGAATGCCTTTGATGTAAAGTAACTCTCATTTTACTCTTTTTTTGTCTATATTCTAGGGCTCTAGCGACAGTGGTAAGGGCTGTTCAGAGGCAGCCAGCCCTCCTCCTGCTGGCATGAACATTGTGCCCAGTGAAGCAGGAGTTAGAATACATCAATTTGTCATAACGCAGAACCTGGTTGGTTTACTAATAGGAAAACAGGGCTCATTTGTTACCCAAATTAAAGCTAAAACAGGTGCTAGCGTTTATGTTAGGAGACATCCGGATTCTGTGAAACAAAAGATTTGTGCAGTTGAAGGTGAGTGCACTAACAATTAGAGTTGACGCGAATACTCGCTATTATTCGGTATTCGGCATTACTCGTCATTTTTTTGATATTCGTCGAATACCGAATAATAGCTAGTATTATTCGGCATTCGGCGAATAGTCGTCTAAAATAAACTTTTATCAAACAAAAAAACTAATTAGTTAAAAATAATTTTTTTTTTTATTATTTTCCCTAATAAAACAATACACAATATCAATTATTATCTGTAATATGTGCCTGTGCCTATCATATTCATGAAATTAAATTAGGCTTTTAATTAATATTTAAAAACAAAATGGGGTATTCCCCGTAAACTATGTACAAGAAAAGGGTTGCCACTTGCCAGCATTTAAAAATTGAAAATTAAATTAACTACAAATATGTAGGTATGTATAACATGAAACAGATTTCTTTAACTTTATTGTTTTCTTTTGCTCACAAACTTAGAAGAAATTAGAAATATTTTTAATGTGTTTAATGTTTTTTTATGTCTAATAGTAATGTCGAGTTATTCGACTATTCGCCAAAGTGAATGGCGATTAATCGGTATTCGACTATTCGATATAACCATTATTCGCGGCAAATCTACTAATAATATAGGAACCGGGCATAACAATATAATAAAGTTTAATTGTTGTAGGTATACTGATTAAAGTTTATAGGGCATATCTGGTGCTGGTTATATCTATTATTATTTTTGCAGGAACTCAGAGTGAGATTGAAGCAGCTTTAGATATGATTAGAGAAAAATTCCCTGAAAAGCGTTTCCCTAACTTTTCGCTGCAAGAAATCAGTGCAGAACTGTATCAAAGGCTATTACCTCTTGTACCAGAGTTCCTTCAAGTAAGTATAATAGTAGAGCAAGTAGAGCGCGGCGTAGAACTAACATTATAGCTAAGTAGGTATCATCATATTCCTGGGTGATTATGCTGATTCATCATATCACCAAGCATGAACCTTTTATGTATTCAAACGTCGTCATCAAAAATATAGTACAAACACAAAGGGGTGTTTTAACTAAAACGTGTACCCGGCGGGCCGTAAGTTATGGCTATTATTCGTCACAAAACTGAGTAATTTATTTCCTTAATTGGGGTACACGTTTTAGTGAAAACTACCAAAAACAGGGTTCTTTAAACGCCATAGTCGACTACAATATTGCACGCTTCGCTTGCAGGTACAGTCATTTGTAACTTTTAGGAAACTCCGCCTTATTGTTGTAGAAAATCAAATTTACTTTGGACCTAAGGTGGGTACCAAATTAAATCTCGTGACTGTACCTATCGCCGACTGCGGCGTTAGAATTAAAAAGTTCAAGTTGGACTCTTCTTATGGCGGTTCCTTATTGAGGTCGCCAATATCAAGTCAGTGAGAGTATAATCAGTAAATAAGATAAACAGTAAAAACACGAATCTAAAGTAAAAGCTTAATTTTGGTTGTACGTTATTTTACAGACTGAAGTTGTTTAGAATTTCATTTCATATAAATTTTTTCTCGTATTATCATTTCATAGAATAATCAATATGTAGAATAATTACTTTGAAGACTTTTATATCATCGTTTTTTATTTTAAATAAAATTCAATGTTTCTTTTTTCATATCATAGAATAGCAAATTAAATATTCTTTGTTCTCATATTATTTATTTAAAATATAACTTAATAACAATAAAATCATTTTATAGAGTAGGGTGCAGTTTGTGAAGGTGTGTGAAATGAAACGTTTGAAAAAAAGCATACGATTTTATTTTGCAGTCAAATGGTATCGCATAGCTTATTCAAGGGATATAAAAAAAATAACCTCGAAGGCTAAGGCGGGAGCTTGCTTCGCTTCGCTCCCGCCATAGCCTTCTAACCTAACCTATTCAAGTCGGTTCTGCCCAGAGAGGTCTTGCTCGCTCGCTTCGCTCGCTCGCTCACTCATATTTATATCATAATATAGTATTTATCTTATAACCCAACCTTCTAAAAAATGCACTGACCAAACAATATTCGTTGAAAAATAATTATATTGTTTGATAAGTACCTATGTGTAATGAAAAAATAAAATTACAAAATTCATTGAATTGATTTTCTGTCGAATTTGTTTCTTTCAAGTAAATAGTTAAAAAAAATATATATACGAAGCAAAAATACAAGGACCAAATAGTATATGAAACATTTTCTGTGAAACAAAATTCTGTAATTTTTCAGTCTGTAAAACAAGGGGACACCCTTAATTTTATTTAACCGGCCATCTTTCTTTCGCGACGGTTTCAGAATCGTAAGCTTGATTCAGGGCTTGAGTAGGGAGACGCGGGACGTCGCGCGTAGCGTTCGGCGGCGCGGTCTGCAATAAATTCAAAGGCGTTTTATGAAAGCGTTTCCGGAGAAGCGATTTTACACGCGTTTGCTCCAAATACAGCGTTACTTACGGCGGAGACCGCGGACGGCACCGGCGCGTTGCACGCACCTTCGCCAATAACGGCGGTACCCACCACTGCACCCGCAGCGACCCCGCGGCGGAACATTCTCCCAGTCTTGTTCGGGAATCGTTACACGCTCTAGGGCCCGTCGCGCACGTAACGGCGGGTACTGCTACTCTCTACGCCCCACCACGCGCCGCGTCACGCCCCGCATGCAACAGCGGACACCACTACTCACTGCGCCCCTCACCGCGCACCTCGTCGTCATGCCCCGAATCTTCATAAGAGAGTCAACCAGAAAGTTCTTAAAAAATAAAAACTGTGCAAACTAGCGTTATTAGTTTTATTATATATTTTCAAAATAGTGTACATTCACATCACATCAATCGCTGCATCCGATGTACGTTAAGTACTTTGCCCATTCGTCCTAAGAGGTCTTGACGGCCTTTTGAAATGCAGCCACTGCGTCCTCGACGTCCATAATATATTTTCCACGTCAATTTTCTTTTATTTAAACTTTTTTGTTTTTTATTATTGTTTACAAGTGGCCAGTTCTAAAAACTTTCAGTATTGCCATCGTAAACAACATTATACATTGCCATATCATTGTGTTTGCGCGCGTGATGACGCGGGCCGCAGCATGCGCCGCTACTTTGTACACGGTAAAAACGTCAAGACTCGCCGCCCGACGCTCCGCGTCTCCGTAAACCAGCCCTTAGTCTTAGCTTATACTGTTGTCAGGTTTAAAAGTAACATTCAGAAAGCGTCCGGAATATCAAGCCATACAACGCTCATAGTAACCAAAAAAAAAAAGGTAAAACTAGAACGATTAGTGTACGGTTCCCGCGTCAGTTGCAGCTAGTGGAGTCTGTGAACAACGACACGATCATGACGTGCCTGGTGAGCGCGGGGCACTTCTTCCTGCAGCAGCCGCTGCACCCCACCTTCCCCTCGCTGCACGCGCTGCACCGCCTCATGGCCGCCACCTACCAGAACCCGGACGTACCCGCGCTGCCCCGCCCCGTGAAAGGTAAACCGCCGCCACTGCAACACCGGCTCCATCTAGGTCAACGTTGCGATATTTTATACGTAATCAAACTTTAAATTCTTGACTGGTTACTAAACATATTTTGACGGTCATATATTTCTTATATTGAACTATTCGTGGAGAAAATGTACAATGCATATGCGGAATTTAAATGTACTGCATGATACAAAAAGTTTACTTGTGAGAATTTCATCAAGTCGTCAGGACGCTCGCGTCCCCGTACAAATGTAATTACTTTAGCTTTAATCTTTAAATACATTGTCAAATAAAACAAAAATAGGCCAATTCGAAAATAAGACCAATTGATATCTATATGTATATTCTGTTTAAAAAAAACATTTTCAGATAAGCTTCTGTTGCTGACTTCCTTTTTAGTACAATCATCTGCATATTAAAACCAAACTTACTTCGTGGCCACAGGTGCCCTTCGTCTAATATTGAACTTTCTACAAAAACTAATAGGTTGCGTGTAGTGTTTAAAGACTGTATTGTTAATTATAAATTCAAGTAAAATAACATCAAATACTGTTTTGATATATTTATAAAAAAAAAACTACTACGCTTAATGTAATAAACAATATCAAACGCCCTTGGCCATTTATCTGACTTTCTTTCTGAACGTCGACATCAGAGATCGGACAGCGTCTTGATCGAATGTTGTTGTCACATTCGTAGATCGCCTGCCATACCATGACTTTCCTACAAAAAAAAACAGTGAAAATTGACGAGATTCAATGATGTCTGATCTATTGTTAATTGTAAAATACTATTATTATACAACTTCACGTAAGTTTCGTCGTCCATTATTAGATTATTACACAAAGATATTTTTTTGAGAAAATATTGTCATAATGCGACTCGGCTGCCTTTGCTTTTCATGCCCTCAAGTTATTTCTGCGCTTAGCACGTTCCTGGACCATTCCTGCAGATGTACCTATAGTTTTTAACGGCAGTTTGGATCGCACCAATGCTCACATTTTCAAGCTTAGCCAGCTTTCTGAAAGTGATTCCTTTTATAGTAAACTATTTATCCACAATTGATTTTCTCTTTTCATTAGAAAGACCTCGCCTTTTTTTATTTTACACTAATAACTACAAAATTAAATGATGGAAGTCAAAGCTGACATTCAGATTTATACATTGACAACTATTTTAATTCAGAATATAATTATTTCAATTGAATAAACCTCTGTCCAGTTGTATTTATACTTAACGATACAGTCTTTATTTGTATGCTTAATTTTTGTCATAATTACCTACATTTTTGTATACTTACACGTTTTATGTCCTAAATTACTTTTGGTCTAATATTGATAATCTGAAATTGAAATGACTAATGGGATAAATCTATAATATTGTTAGATACACAAGATATCATCCCTGATACGCCATAGTTTTAAAATTAAAATCCCTGAAGTATTTTTAGAGATATGCCTTAAGTATTATATATAAGAGCGCTGAAAGAGGCAGATTTAGATTACAGAGATAGAATAATATTATTCCAACTGAACAAAAATCGAGAAACGATTATGTGGGAGACGAAAAGGTAACCGCAAAAATAAGAAAAAGAAATAGGCAAGGACTACCAAGGACAAAGCTAATAAAATTTGCCATTAGAAAAAATATAGAATCACAGAAAGAAGGCGGACTTCAAGTAAATGGAAATATAATCAATCTAAAAGATTGACAGATTTATTTGCATCATCATCTACGAAATAAGTAGGCGTTAGTTAAGACTGCACCGAGCAAACGTCGAGAATCCAGTGGCGCCTTCATTAATATTATTGTGTTTTCTAATTAAATAAAAAAATCCTTGCAATCAGACGATACGTTTTTGTAGCGCAAGTAAAAACACAATTTATGGGATACGTAACAAACTTTAATAACAATTACCCTTTGAGTAGTCAGCTTAACAGGAAAAGGTGGCCACTTTTTTCCGTTAAGTTGATAACTCGAAGGTGAATTATTATTAAACTATGTGATATACCCTATAAGTTGTGTTTTCATTTGTAATACAAAAACCTACCGACCAATTTCAAGAAAATACTTTAGTTTATTAGAAAACAATAATAGCAATAAGGGCGCCACTGTACGTCCAGCGTACGCTCGGCGCAGTCTTAACGAACTCAAAACTTACAAAAACGGAATAAATAACGGTGTTTTAAGAACCCCAACCATCCTCGTTGAATGTTGTTATATTAATTGTTAATCAATCTATGCTGACATCAGCAGCAGCAGATTTGATTGGTTTGTTTGAATCGAATAGGCTCTTTAAACTAATAGACTGATTTGAAAAAGTCTTTACCTATTAGTATCCTACATTAATCTAGATGAACATAGGCTATGTTTTATTTTTCTGCGCGAACGGAGTCGCGGGCAACAGCTAGTCTTTAATATAACGAGAGTTTGTGGTAGTAATCGTGTGTTATTGTACAGAAGGGTCAATCTGCGCGGCGCCAACGGAGAACAACTGGTACCGTGCGCAAGTGATCTCGACGTCGGAGGAGCAGGATACGTCGGTCGTGAAGCTCGTCGATTTCGGCGGGTACCTCACGCTGGACAACGACCAGCTCAAACAGATCCGCTCCGATTTCATGACTCTGCCCTTCCAGGCGACGGAAGCCCTTCTGGCGTTCGTCAAACCAGCTAACAACGGTTCTACTCTATTTTATTAATTCACGCTTAATTCACACGCTGTTATGGTTTTCAAGAAATTCAATTTGTTATTTGACATCACATTTTTGGTAAATTTCTATTACATGTATTTATTCTTATTAGTTTGCTTTATGCATGAACAAAACGCATTTCACTCTCATGTACTTTTTTTATCATCTGTTTCTGTGTGTTTATACTACTGACATTTGTTTGATAACTTAAAAACGACGTAATTACCTACAAGCTATTTTTTTGTTTTTTCTTATCATTAATTTTCCATGTCATGATTGGTTTTAGTGGTAAGTAGTTACCGTCTCCTTGTTGTTGATCTTATTTGTTTCTAGTTGTTCACAAATTGTATAAGTAGTGTGGGTAAACCCGCATTCATAGACATACAGTGAAATTCATTAAGTTTTTTTTTGTTAATTCTGTGTTAAGCGCAGAATTTTTCATTGTATCAGAAGAAAATTTCCGGGATGTTAAAGTTACCCAGATTTAATATAGTATTTGTAAGCAATTGGTCTGATAATTGTAGTCCATGGTAATGCGATGGTCTGCGCGGCTTGCTGACGTGTAGTGATGTCCCAGAGGCGGAGTGGAGCAGTGAAGCGTTACGCATCATGGCGGGCCTGACGGCGGGCCAGCTGCTGCACGCACAGGTCGCGGGCTACGACGAGGCCGGCCTGCCGCTCGTGCACCTTTACCTCACCCTGCACCCGCAGGTAACTGACACCTTTTGTACAGGGGGGTGGTTTAAACATTCGAGACTGGGGTGTTAATTTTTTAAAAACGGTTTACGAGTTATGAGAGAACGGGGCGTAGATTGTATAAACCGGCTACTTATTTATTTTTTCTTTCCGTTGGGGGTCGAATTTCGGAAAATCGTTTCTTAGTGCACTCCTAGACCTCAAGAGGAACCTACGTGTCAAATTTGGAATCTCTTGACCCAGCGGTTTGGGCTGTGCGTTGATATATCAGTCAGTTTCTTTTATATACGTCACATAATTAGGAACGCTTGCATTTTTCAAATACAATTTCCTACAAGTATGACTTAAATTTTGACGACCAATCATAAAGTTTATTTTTAGTTACACTTATCGTTGACTAATGAATTAGATTTAAATGTATGTCCAATTTATCTGTGTTGAGAACGCATCTTTCATTTTATAAGTATTATAAAAAAAACTAGCTTTGTATTTATGTGTCAGAACTAAGTTTTTAAATTCCTATAAAATATAAGGTCCGTTTTTAACAGTAGTACACTGTACATACATCGTTTTAAACCTTACCACCTCAAATCGCGTAATGATCCTCCAAAAACGAGCGCTTAGGATCCTTGCCGGTATAAAACAACGAGAATCATGCAAGAGGGTATTTTCTCAATATCGCATTCTGACCCTATATTCCGTGTACTTGTACCAAATTATTGTTTATACGCGTTTAAATTTAAACCTCCATACCTTTGCGCGAATGGGAGTTGAGGGTAAGGTCACTCGTAGCACGGGCCGCCTGCGGCCGGCTCCGAGCCGCACGGCGCTAGCCAGGAAGAACCCGCGAATTATCGGCCCTAAATTCTACGAGCACCTACCCGCTTCCTTAAAATGAGTCCAGTGACGAAACATTCAAGCGTCGATTGAAAAACCTTTTGTTAGATAATGCATTTTACTCTCTAAGTGAATTTATTGACACTGAATTTTGACTTTATAATACCTATATATATAGTTTTGACATTGTTTATTATACTACCATTTGTACCTATATTTAACTTTGTGACTCGTTTTATTATTATTTGTGTTTTTTAATCCATTAATTTTTGACATTGGCTTTTGCTACATTAATTTTTTTGTTTTTACTTCACGATCATAATATGAATTCTGTATAAGTAATTGACATGTGTGCAATATAACTGTATCTTATATTATGAAATAAATAAATCTAAATCTTAGTCGATCATAAATAAATTGTAATTAGTAATAAAATTGGCAAAGAAATTACTTTTGAACCAACTTCAAAATGTCTTTTCAAGTGGCCAAATTTCCTTTTGATTCTCATGCGAAAGTCTCCATCCTATCGTTGTAGTTATGATGTTTATTTTAACTCCCAAACGAATTTACGAACTTTATGATAGTGACCGGTGATCGGGTGTTGGTATACTTACCAATCTTAAGAATGCAAATGCATCGCTACTTTCAGAAGCATGCACACTGAGATGGAATATGCTATGCCACTCATTTTATCCCTTATCTATCCCCCATACCGTAACAGAATATTTTGAACACTGTTGCTTGGCAGCAGGTTTAATTATTGTAAGATGGCATTTATGCTTATTTAAATTCAGGTCCTTCCTTACAGCTGCTTGCCCATCCACTGTATAATGGGAGCCAATTTGCGGACGTCTGGCTCTGTGATACATAAAACAGGAACAGCAAGCATTTAATACTATAGACTAGAACTCCCGTGTGCCAAATATGCCTAGATACTGAGAAAAACTGTTTTGAAATTTGTAATATTTTTAGCCGGTTAAAGTTAAAACAAATTATACACTTAAAACTAAAAGCAATATAAATACTTCGAAAGTACCTTTAATGCGTCTACTTTCAGAGTCCAAACTAATCTCGAAACATGCTAAAAACCAGAGAAATTAATGATTTTTTATTTTTTGTTTTATTTTAAATCTCGAAAAATTCGCCATTTTGGGATAAGATTCAAAAGAACAGTGATACGGACAACGCAGTTAAGAAGAGGTGTTCAAAATTCCACAAAGCCCAACTGCAATTCTAACGTACCACTGGATTAAAATTATACTATTTTTATAACGTGATAGCATCATATCCTAGCGACAAAATAGACGGATATACATGCTATAGTTTGTACAATACACGAGATTTGGATGTGGTTTTTATTTAGTAAATAGAAAAAGGAAAGGCAGGCAATTGTCACATAAATATCGTTTACCAAAATGGCGGAGTTTTCCAAAAATTTAAAAAAAACGAAAAAAGACATCTTTAGGCTCTGAAAGGAGTCTCATAAAAGGTACTTTCGAAGTATTTATCTCACCAATTTATATTGCTTTTATTTTTAAGTGTATAATTTGTTTTAACTTTATCCGGCTAAAAATATTACAAATTTCAGAACCATTTTTCTCAGTATCTAGGCATATTTGGCACACGGGAGTTCTAGTCTATAGTTTTAAATGCTTGCTGTACCTTTTTAGGGTTCCGTAGTCAAACTAGGAACCCTTATAGTTTCGCCATGTCCGTCCGTCCGTCTGTCCGTCCGTCCGTCCCCAGTCTAGCTCAGAGACTCATAGTACTAGAAAGCTGTAATTTGGACTGAATGTACATATTAGTCACGCCAACAAAGTGGTAAAATAAAATTTTGAAAAATATTTTTTTTTAATGCACCTCCCCTACACGTAACGTGGGGATGTCTTTTTTTTTTCTTGCCTACCCCATAGTGTGGGGTGTCGTTGGATAGGTCTTTCAAAAATATTGCGGGTTTATGAAAACAATTTTTCGATTAAGGGATCCGTTTATGAAATATTAAGCTTTAAAGCGCTATTTTTTGTTAGAGTCAAGTGTCCCCCCCCCCCTACAGCCAAAACTACAAGTACTAAAAATCTGAAAAAAATCTTCAACGAAAGCGCATATAACGAATTTTAAAGGAAAACTATCACGGCTAAGTAGACATGATTAGTTTCTGAGATACAGGCGATTAACGGGTTTATACCTACTAAAAATCATCTAAGACAGCGCCAAATAACTTAAAATAGAAAATTGTTTCATACATGTTGATTTTTGAGATAGTTTTTTGTGTTTGTCGTTACGGCTTCGGAACCCTACACTGAGCATGGTCCGACATGCTCTTGCCCGGTTTTTATGTATAACAGACCCAGACGTCCGCAAATTGGCTCCCATTATACAGTGGATGGGCAAGCAGCTGTAAGGAAGGACCTGAATTTAAATAAGCATAAAATTAAAAAGAGAGTGAGGTATAAACTTTTTTAAACTTTGTGACGTACGCAGTTTGATCAAAAAATACGCGGAAATTGAGTATTTAAAAAAAACCTTTATTTATTCGTCTATATTGATATTGTCCCCTTCGAAGTAATCGCCTCCGGATATAATACACTTTTGCCAGCGTCTTTTCCAATCTTCGAAGCATTTATGGAATGCACTTTTTGATATGGCGTTCAGTTCTTTCAGCGATTCAGCTTTTGTCCTCTATGGTCGCAAAACACCGTCCTTTTAATGTTCTCTTCATCTTTGGGAACAGGAAAAAGTCGCATGGGGCCATGTCCGGTGAATACGGTGCTTGGGGCATCAATTTGGTCTGGTTTTTTGTCAAGAAATCACGAACAAGCCGCGAGGTGTGAGCGGGTGCGTTATCGTGGTGCAAATGGAAAGAGTTGTTTTTCCACAATTCTGGTCTTTTTCTACGGATGGCCTCACGCAAACGGCGTAAAACTTTAAGTAATACTCTTTGTTAACCGTGCGACCTGCTGGTAGGAATTCATGATGTACAATTCCATTAAAATCGAAAAAAACAGTAATAAGAACCTTGACGTTGGATCGAACTTGACGGGCTTTTTTGGGCCGCGGCTCCTCCGAGGTTTTCCATTGAGACGATTGCACCTTTGTTTCAACGTCGTATCCATATACCCAAGACTCGTCACCCGTTCGTTACGACTCGTTTGAGCAGATCTGGGTCGTCCGCAACTTCATCCAACATTTGCTGGGCCATATCTTTGCGATACTGCTTTTGTTGAAAATTTAGCAATTTTGGCACGAATTTGGCAGCGACACGAGACATGCCTAAAATATCAGCTATAATCGATTCACAAGATCCGTAGGAGATGCCAACTTCCTCAGCAACCTCCCTGATAGTGATGCGGCGATTGGAAAGCACAATTGTTTTGACTATGTGGATGTGGTCATCGGTGGTTGACGTTTTTGGTCGCCCATTCCTCTCGTCATCTTCAACGTCTTCACGACCCTCGTCGAATCGTTTATACCAATCATAAACTGACGTTTTTTTCATAGCAGACTCACCATAAGCTGTCTCTAACATTCCAACCACGGCACTGCATTTAATTTTGTTTGTAACACAAAATTTTATGCAAATTCTTTGCTCCGTCATTTTTACTCTGGAAAACTCTTGAAAATTCGCCGATCACAAGAAAACACGTCTTACTAATGTTCCTGACTATGAATACTACGCATTAAATAAAAATGGCCGAAATTTTGACATATTATTATAATGAAAAACATGTCTACCAACCTAAATTTAAAATAAGACCTCTTTTAATGGCGAACTCTAAATTCGAAATTCAAATATTCCGGGTATTTTTTGATCAGCCCTCGTATACTGAATTGTCACGAGTCACCTATTATTGTCTGTGTGCTAGTTAATTTTAATTTTTTATATTGCAACGTTATCGGGTTCTCACATAATTGTGTTGTGATTCGTGTAAGCTACGACGCCATATACACTGAACCTGCCATGTTTACCTGGCATGGTTGGAATAGTGCAATATAATGGTACTGGGCGCCAGATGCTTGATTTGATATTTTTGTAATGTGACCCAATTCAAACTGATATTATTAATCCATTGATTAGTTACTCACTCAAAGGTAAATTGTTTGTACAACAAATCGACACTTTTTTATTTCAAGAAAATACTTAAGTACATTAGAAAACACAATAATATTTATAAAGGCGCCACTTGCAGTCGATGACTACTCTTCTTTCATTCCATGCGTTTTTATAACCATGACATGACTCTGTAATCATATCTCCATTGTCGGAATCACATCTCCATCCCAGAAATAGATAAAGAAGTTAACTTTAAGGTACATCTACCTCCGACTTGAAGTTTCCCAGTGGAGACGGTTGTATTTACGTTACGGTTGTTTGTTTTCCAGCAAGTGATATTCCTGAACAGAGAGCTGGTGGACCGCGGCCTTGCGGAGTGGGACATCCCCGCGGACTCGTGAGCCTCCGCCGACGCTGACTAGTAATAATGGATTGCATTTCAATCGACGTGTTATTGCGCATCCGGCGCGACCGGGGTGCCGCCTAACGTTAAGGAACGCTGTCTCGCAATTAAATTTGCGTTATTTTTAGTCTACGACTTGGCGCTTGGAGCTCTTCAATAAATAACGTTATAACAAACCTTTGCTTATGAATAATTTGTATTGAATATAAACTTATTGTTAACATTAGCTTATTGTATGAGTAGTAAATTAAAACGACCATAGGGTGAACATAGTGTAGTTTTACTTTATGGCGCTCTAATTCGCTTCTAAATTACTATTGATACTGTAATAATAATGCTTCCACGACCGGTACATAGATAACAATACGCTTATGATTAAACGGTAGCATGTGCTTCCTACTGCAAATAAATGACTTCTCTTTGTTAATGTTAGGGTTTTTTTTTTTACTTTGTCAGATACTCGAGTTTTTACGGCGAGATAACGTAGCGAGATTTTTAGCAAGGGTTTTTTCAGGACACCTACTTATTCTAGTAATAACAGCACTGCCGACTGCATTTTTGTTAACTCTTCCATACTGGTGCATTCAGGGGCGTATTATGTATTCAATTTAAATTGGTCCCTAATTTCATATTTTTTTACTTGTGCCAAAAAATCACATTTATCGTTATATCTTGAAATTGTACAAAGATAAAGCGTCATGTGTAGGACGGTGGCGCGGAGCGTCTCGGCCGGGCGCGTGCGCCGAGTGTGTGGCAGCCGGCTTGAGCGAGACTGTTCGCGCACTCCACATGATTATTTTTATATAATGAGGCTAAATTAATCGCCTTGTAAGGATGTGCCTTCGAAAATTGACTCCTTCTGTTACACTACCAACATACATCGATGTATGTAAAATATTATTTGTCACAAGAAAGCACAACGAGCTTCTTATTAAATGAGTTGGCTGGTGGGGCCAGATGGGCAGTGCCCTACGGGATGAAATAAATAACGTAAATATCCTCCCAGGCCAGGAGCCTACTCTCCCGAAATTGTTTTTGTTTCGTTTATCTTGAAACGTAGTTTATGTAGGTATTCATTGTTTGTGACAAACAAGTATTTTATTTATATGTTTAGATTATAAACTAGACCTTCAAGTATTTCGGAGGAATTTTGGGTTTGTAATAAATGACTGAGAATAGAAGTAAATTATATCTGTATAAACTGCAAGTGCGATAAAACTAAGTGTGATTTGAGCAAATGATATTGTATTGGTATGAACTTCTCAACATTATTATTGTTGCTCTCAAAGATTATCAATTGAAGTGGCTACAAAAATTAAATTAAGTACAGTTATGTAACTGATGAAACTGCCGTTGTTCTCTACATATTGCTATTTAAATACATACAATTATTTTCAGAACGTTAACGCAATTTTTCTAGCTATTTTAATAGATGATTTCCCACTGCGAATAAGATACTATCAGTTTGCTTTTTTTCAGGTGGCTAATTACAAACAAATATCCCGCGATTTTGTTCAATTTGGTAAACGTTTGAGTTATGGTATTATATAATTGACTTTTAATGAGCACGTTGGTAATCCTGACTTTCATTAGTCAAATAGTGTACATAATAGAAACTTTAAGTAGATTTAAAAGCGATTTATTATTTTGTAGTTGTATTTTTGATAAGTTGAGAATTAAGTGGTTGTCCTTAGTGTATACTTCATTTTGTATGCGTATTGTGTAGAACTTTGCATTTGGGATGCTTAAACGTGACTTTCGTTTGTAGTTTTACGGCGTCAACTATTCGCTGTTTTAAGTATTAGGATTATTTTATCGAGTAACAAGCCATTGTTCATTCATAAATATAGGTGTTGTGTAGATGATGTAAAACTAAGTATGATTAAATCGTTAATTAGCGTAATGACTAGAAATGAACATTTGGTCTCGGTTTGCATATTGTTGACGTCCCTATTGTATATAAAGTAATATATTTGCGGTTAAATCAATAAATTATCGTTTTGAAAACCAATTAGCAAATTTTTATTTCCACGCCAAACCGTTTTAGCCACTTGGCAGTCCAACTCGCAAAGGAGTAAATAGTGTATCCAACTCACGAAGGTGCGCCCCTCTAGTCAAATGAATGCAAAATGGAGCCGGGCCTTTGTTGATTGACAACACTTTTAGAAATTGTAAAGTTTGAACCTGTAATGTGTTAAAATAGATAAAGGACAATGAGTCATTTTGGTCCATATCCTCAATACTTATGAAACCTATGCCAAATGATAGCTTAAATGCTATCATTTATTTCATACTATGACAGCTAAGTCGAAGTCGCGGGCCAACGTGGTCTTTTTTATATAAATAGAACCAAGTACAGCAACGGTTTCACCATAATATGTTTTATTATAATAGAAAGAATTTCTGGAAGAATTTGGGATGGGTCCGCCAAATACCAACTGGCTGCCTTGGATTCAATTGACAAACGTGCGAAGAGGCTCATTGGCGACCCTGCCTTAGTTCAGGAAAAGCTGCAAAACCTCGAATACCATAGGAAAGTCGCCTGTTTATCGGTTTTCTACAGGATACACTTTGGTGAGTGTGCACTGGGGCTGCATGAGTTGATTCCACCGTCTCCGTTCAGACAATACAATACTCGGCGCGGACTTGCATTCCACCCTTATGTTGTCGATATACCACTGATTCGTACAAAACGCTTTGCGTCTACTTTCCTTATGAGGACAGCTAAGGAATGGAACTCTTTTCCTGCGCACCTTTTCCCCGAAAAATATAACTTGGATCTCTTCAAGTCGAGAGTGAATAGGCATCTTCTAGCCAAGTATGCTCCATCTTAGGCCTCATTGTCACTTAACATCAGGTGTAATTGAGGTTAAATAATTAATTAATTAATTGATTAATATAAATACAATGATAATAAAATTAATAACGTGTCGTTTTCTTTCTATTATTATAATAAAACATACTATGGTGAAACCGTTGCTGTACTGGGTTCTATTTATATAAAAAAGACCATGTTGGCCCGCGACTTCGACTTAGCTGTCATAGTATGAAATAAATGATAGCATTAAAGCTATCATTTGGCATAGGTTTCATAAGTATTGAGGATATGGACCAGACTCCATACTAAAGTGCCCATGGTCCTTTGATTTGAACCTGATGGATTCGCTCGATGCTGATCCTAGCATATTGCGCTTTGGAGCGAAAACTGCCTGCGAACAGGGAACCATTTAGGCATAACCTATAATCAAATCCTACAATCAAACCATTTAGATATATCCTATAATCTGTGGTCGGGCCCAGCTTTATTAAGCACTTTAAGACTACGCCGAGCGTACGCCGGATGTACAGTGGCGCCCTCATTACTTTTATTGGGTTTTCTAATTAACTAAAGAATTTCCTTGGACCCAAACAAAATGTGTTTGTAGCGCAAGTATAAACACAATTTATGGGATACGTAACAAACTTTAATAACAATTCACCTTCGAGTTATTAACTTAACGAAAAAAAGTGGCCACCTTTTCCCGTTAAGCTGACTACTCAAAGGGTAATTGTTATTAAAGTTTGTTACGTATCCCATAAATTGTGTTTATACTTGCGCTACAAACACATTTTGTTTGGGTCCAAGGAAATTCTTTAGTTAATTAGAAAACCCAATAAAAGTAATGAGGGCGCCACTGGACGCTCGTCGTTTGCTCGGCGCAGTCTTAATACCAACCGCATAGCTTTACAAATTATGCTATCCAAAGTCACTGTCAAGTGACGTAAGCTTTTGCGCAATAGGTACGCTTGTATAATACGCATCTTTAATTTGTACTGTCGCGGGAGCGCCTACTTCGTGTTACTGCCACACAAATGAACATTTCCTTTGGATCCGAGGTTGCAACGAATGTAGAGATTATCATTTAAAACAAGGGCGCCTTTATTCGATCTAACATTTTATTCTGACTGGCCTGTCAAACAAATTAAAGCTGCATAATCAGGTCAGGGAGCGAAACTTTGATCCCGGTGATGTCATTATGACGTAAATTGACATATAGGGTGTTTTTATAAAATATAGACTACATATTAAAATAGTGATATAGATGATTCATATTATTATGATACGTCTATCTTTTAATATTACCTAACTTACTCTCTCGGTAAAATCGTATTCATCCTTCTCATCTAAGTACTGAAGAAGTTTTTGATTCAATATGTTGGCTGTTCTCTCCATTGCAATATTTGCAATGTCTCGTAATAAATTTGGAACCGAATGATACGTGTTCAAATACGGATGCATAGACTCCATAGCGACTATGGTCAAGCGATGCCTATAATGTGTTAGTTATAACAGTTCACAGTTCTTAAAATTCACGAATAAAAAATACGATTTAAACGGATACACATTATTATTGTCTCCGACAATTTTCTGATTAATATGACATAGACAGTTAGGTGATAATGTTTTTATAAGTAGGTACTGGCCGTCTCAAATTTCAATAAAGTATCCGTAAACTAAAGAGGCCAATAATTTGTAAGTGATTATCTTTAATGTAGATAAAAACACTCTGGCTTGACGTCATACGGCTGTCACCGACATCAAAGTTTCGCTCCCTGTGCATAATATTAAAAGCGCAGCCAAGCCGCTCCGCGCGTAAGACATCACAACGTATTTGAAAAAAACAGTCGTCATCAATACCTACATACTACTATGCTAGTCTAGTGGGTTTCGCTTTACAAGAGGTGGAGTATAGATTTTTTTGTTCTATGAAGAACAGGGTCCTAATAAGAAACCCAAGTTTTCGACCTGGGGAGGCGCAAGCCGTCATCTTAAATTGAAGGTGGAGCATGGTATTTGTTGGTTCTATGTTAGGAACGGTGTCCTAATAAAAATCTAAATTTATCTTGAATTAAAAATGACAAATGCTTGGTGCCAAAGTTTCTTTATTTTTTAAAATTTCCTCAATTGCCTCTTGTAACAAAAGTGTCAGTAAGAAATACAAACAAGAGAAAATTGTGCGTCTTCCAAATAAGTATTAGTTTGGTCTCCATAAAGCGAGAGTGACTGACTTATAAAAGCTTTCATTTTACTGAAGGCATATTATTATTGTAAAACGCAATTTCGGGGCATAATATAAAATTAGTGAACTATGTTTTCACACGATTTTTCATCCCATTTTTAGGAGTAGTCTGTTTTGTTTAATACATGAATTGTACCTACTTGTTTCTTAGCAGCGCAGCGGGCGACCAGCTAGATCTAAGGTCTGTTTAGGATTATTACAATCAACTTGTTCTAATCGTTTTTTTTCTCTTAATTGTCTACCAATGTTACGAGGGGAGGTCCAAAAGTTCGCGGAATGAAATGTTTATCTATTCAACTAGCGACCCGCCCTCGCTTCGCTTCGGTTTATGTGAGTTTTCTGTAACCCCCGTACATAAAACAGAGATTTATTATGCATAAAAACCTTCCTCTTGAGTCACTCTATCTATTACAAAAATCCGCATCTAAATCCGTTGCGTAGTTTTAAAGATCTAAGCATACATAGGGACAGACAGCGGGAAGCGACTTTGTTTTATACTATGTAGTGATTAAACGGAATAAATATTTTTCCTTTTTAATATATTTATCTTTAAGTTCGATAAGTACATTTTTTTGATTTAGAAATGTATTCCCTCAAAATTAATCGAAATTGACTCCTTTACTTTTTCATCGTAACGATTTTTTTTCCATATTTTTTTAAAATTCGGGAACAAATAATAATAGCTGGGAGTAAGGTCCGGTCTGTAGGGTGGGTGGACCAGCATTTGAAACCACACCTGTGAATAACAGCGGTCAGGGCCGGACCGTGAGTTTAGGGGGGGCCTGGGCTAGTACTACTTAGGGGCATATAAGTATATATTTAATGACCTTCTGCTGGAGTTTCTTGCGGCGCTTCTTCTCCGCAATGATGGTCTTGTCCGAAGCGCTAGAAGATTCACTCCATATTACCGACGTGTAAAAGAGCTCTCATGTGGCCAATTTACTGAATGAATATTTTGAATTTTATTCTAATTGGGGGATTTTTTCGCATTATCGTCTATCGTCTATTTTTGACTTTGACTTGACTTAGCTGAAGCCCAAAAAGCCGTATGGTAGATCCGGCCCTGGCAGCGGTCGAGACATTGCCCTTGTGTAGGTACCGGTGCATCCGCAGCGGTTCAAGCATTCTCTGGACCGACCTTGCACTGACTTTCGACATGTCAAGGTGATCGTGTAGGATCCTCAAAATAATATTATCCGATACGCCAACTGATAACTGTTTCTTTTTAAGACTGTATCAGAACTGCCCTCGACCTGCTATTTTGCAGTCGGGTTGCAGTTCAAATGCAGTCCGTCTGTATAGGCCCTGGAATAATGGTATCTTTTATTCGGCTTCTTATTTTGACTGGCCTTTACGGTACGCCAAAGATACGACTTATTTATCGAGTAAAAAAAACGAAAAAATAAATATAAAATGATTTTAATATTTTCTCATAAATACAAAAATACATAAACTCTTATATTTCTTAAGTCTATTTCCCAGTCCAGTTACATAAAAACATGACAACAATTTATAGTTCTTGTACAAATACAACAATAACAACCATTACATTTAACTCGTTAGACGACATTGACTATGTTTTAATTTATAGACAAAGGGCGACTCCATTTGAACTTACTGCGCATGTGTAGGTATTTAGAGTGGATGAATGTAACACAGCCCAGACGCTTTTATTTACGTTCAATTTTGACTTCACTTTGATTTTAATTCATTAAGACTTCTAAGCCAGGTTAAATCTGCTTATCTTTTTCACAGCCAATAAATAACAGGTTAGTAAATTCAAATGGAACATTCCTTACTTTTACAATATACCTATACCTATAGTTAGGTACCTAAATCTTTGTTCGGGAATAAGAAGGAATATTTCCTTTTTAATTATGACTGCGCTAAAAACGAATAAATAAACTTCAATATTTAATTAAAAAGTTAATTAGTAAACGAGGGTCAACAACACGCATTTCATTTTAAATATCTTTAGATGTTATAAAAAAAGTTTTAGTTGAGCCACCCAATAGCCAATCATTGCTATTCAACAGCGCTTACGAATCATTCAAATATATCACGACACTTTACTGGCATAAAGTTGGTAACTTTATGGTCAAAACAAATATTTCGTTCATTGAATACAAAACGGACACAATCCAAAATGAGTCAGTGTTGCATTTTATAACTAGAAGTTGTTGGAATACGATTTTTAATGGAAGAGCAAATTATTTTGGAATGTGTCCGTTTTGTATTCAATGAGCGATTTGTCTGGTGTCTATTCCATTGCTATGAGGGTATAATAATTACATCTATCCCTAAGAGATAGTAGGTACGTATAACACGTATATAATCACTCAACTTCAATAAATCGATTATTTATTAAACTTAATACCTAACTATTTTAAGGATATCTGATTGAACTGGACAGACCAGAAGGTAAACAAATATTTAAGCTTGTGCGAGAGCACTGTTGCGCATCGTATGACCACTTACATGTAAATGTACTAGAATATCACTAAACTGCGATCTCAAAACCTGCTTCTTGTTCGTACCGAATCACAGAAGTTTGTGATTCATCTAGTTGCAGGACATTGAACTGTAAAACAGTTGAATTAATTTACCTAAAGCTTAGTACAGGGGAGGATTTTAACTCCATACGTCTGCGGAATACTTTTTCATAGACTCGAGTTTCTTGAGGAACTGAACGGCCTCGGCCTCGGTCTTGCCGCCCTTCTCCTGGATGGCGCGCAGCACGAGGTTGCGCACGTCCACCGCCATGTTCTTGGCGTCGCTGTGGAGGAACACTAACTTATTATAACATTCTTTCACCTAAGAACTGAGTTATTTAAAGCGGCTTATTAGTTCACGAGAACTAGAGAGCCATCCATCACCTGCCTCGTCCAAACTTTGTATCAGGCGCTGATACAAACTTTTTAAAATTCTTTCATTAATAGAAAGCTACAGTACTCTGGCTGAGTACTATTTTTACCGAAGCGAGGGCTGGTCGATATTTGGGTAGATTGCAAAAATATTGTACATAGTTAAGGGCTCAATTCCTTAACTTTTCCCACGAAGATTAGTCATATAATCATATGGATAATTTTCCGTTAACGTTGTCTCAATTAAGTCCTTAACTATGTACAATATTTTTATAATTCACCCATTTACTCATACGGTCAGGTGGGCGTTTTCACTAAAAAGTGTACCCAATAAGGACTGAAATTAAGGAACTATAACTTTGTTTGTTTTGTGACGAAAATTAGCCATACAATGCGGCCGTCAATATATTATTTTATAGCTAATTCTCGTCACAAAACTGACAAAGTTAAAGATCCTTTTTCAGTCCTTAATTGGGTACACTTTTTAGTGAAAACGCCCAGGTGCGTCAAACCAACAATATCTCTTAAAAACTGAATGGTTTGTCGTAGTTGCCCCTGATCTCAGTTAAATTTGATGTTCGGGTTTTTTTTTCATTTCTATAATTATTTAACATGAATTAGTCATAATTATTATTCGTCCGGGCGCTGCTCCAGCAGGTTCATCACGAGCATCTTCTACGTCGCGTCGCGCGAGGACGACATGACTGAGCAGATACAGTAATAACAAGTTACCCGCAGATGTAGAAGTGTCCGTTCCTGTTGCCGATGACGTCCCACAGCTCGTCCAGGCGCTGCTCCAGCAGGTGCGTCACGTACACCTTCTGCGCCGCGTCGCGCGAGAAAGCCAGGTTCAACTTCACATCTCCATTCTTCGCGTATTCCTCTAATTCCTGCACCAATCAAACAATCTTATTGTTAGGTAAATGCTAGCACTTTTTATAACTTCAACCTATATAGAATCCAAAACGTTAGCATACTAATAAAAGTTGTATATTAACCATTATATGACGATCCTATACCTATATTGTATAATAATGTTTGGTGAACAATAATTGTAACTTGAAATCTTAATTTTGTAAGCTTCCGTCAGTGCCCAAAGCGTGTTAAGAGGGCTGCACTGAAAGTTTCGGGAATCTAATACTTACGAACTTATTTTTAGGACATGGTAATCTTTTTAACATCTAAAGTTTCATTATCTTAACACACTGGTCACAAAGTCGCTGAGGCGCTGCAAATTTAAGATCTATGATTTACTAGCCCCGCGACTTCATCCGCGTAGATTTAGTAATTTTGCCATACCACGGGAAGACTGATTTATTTCATGATTCAAGGTATCCTATGTGTTAATCCAGTATATAAGCAAACTATTCCAAATTGTATATAACCAAATTCGTGCATTCGTTTTAGCGAAAAAGTAACAAACTCACGCACGCATTCGCATTGATTGTATAATTACGCCTTCATTCCCAGAGAGGGCTAGGCAGAGCTACAGAATTACCAACAACTCTAAAAACTTGTTGATAGTTCTGTAACCACATTTTGCACCATCAGGCTAAGATGTTTATACCAGTGTATTAGTGACAGGTTGCAAACCCATCGCCTAACAATACATACTGCAAGCCTTTATTCCTTTATTCGCCTCTTACGATATCAACGGGAAGACATGGAGTGGCACTATTCTAATCCGGCAACCACACAGGGAAATAAATTAAATATCACATAAAATAATTTATATTAATTGTATTAAAGTACAATTAAATGTGGTCATCTGATTAGCTGTGTTAACTTTATATTGTTAGGTCTATTGAGAGTATAATCAATTCGCCAATAAAAATATGATGTACAGTCGAACTCATAAGTAGCTGCATATTTTATTACCTTGTCGCAATAACGAATTAAACTGCGAGTTGATTGAATTTAGTATAACAATAGCTGCGACAAGGTACTAAAATGTTCAGCTACTTATGAGTTTAACCGTACGTGCCTGCCTGCCCTCTACATACCATAATAAAGAACTACCTATAAGACAACATGCTGCCGCAGTATGATTGATCATTTTCCGTCTTTTCTGCGTGTCACTGTAACCAGTGACGTGGGGCGTCACAAAGGTTGTTTATTTATCTGGCAAGGATGGAAATAAACTATCATTGCGGACTTTGAGCTATTATTTTAGATTATGATGACGCGTGTAGGTACCTAATAATAATATTTTTTGTGTTTTGCTTAGTCCGAAGATAACACTATGACATCACGCCCTCGCCGAGCCCTTTTACTTCCTCGTCGTTTTTTGTGTATTTTATGGTATGTACCCAGTGCCGACATTTAAATAAGCAACCATTGCGGCTTTTTTTATCTTTGTTCTTTGACCTGTACCTAAAAAATATCCTATAAATGTTGACACTATAAAGGTCGCATTTATTAAACTGATCTCCGATCTGGACGCGATCGTCCGGCAGCTTTCGTCAATCCTATAATTTTGTTAGGTTATCGAGGCCCACTTATCTGAGATGCCAGCAAGTCTCAAGAAATGTCAGAAATTACACATTCTATTCTATACTTAACGTTTACTTTTCCGTATCTTGAGTAAAGTTGGTTGGCTGACGAAGTAAACTTAAGAAACTTATTGTTAAAACTTATTCTCTAAAAATATCTTTATGATTAATCACACTTTCACACGAAGTGCCCGACCCGGCCCACTAACCATATTTTTCATATATCGGCCACCGGCAACGCCGGTCCAACGGCAGGATACGAGTAGGGAGGTTGCGCCATTTTTGATAGAAAACATTATGCTTTACATGTGATGTGGTATATGAAGTGTAAAGAATCATCGGGTTTTTTACCGAGGTAAATATGTGTACTACTGGACTTTTTTGGCGTTGTAACAAACATACTATCCCTTACACTGGACAACTCCTACGTACCATTTTATTGTATGACAGTAATTGATAACTTTAGTAATTAGTTGCCACACTCACAGTTAATCTCGATTTTTTTACAGGAGTTCAAAAAAACTAGCGAGTTAATTGTCTCTAGATGTGACGGTGAATGTGAACAAATAAGGCATTTTACAGTTTATTTTTAGTTTAAAATAAGAAAAACTCTTTTAATACTTATCATTCATTCAATTCCTACTTCCTCCCTTTATGAAAAATCAAGACGCAACCGCTATTTTACAACTATCTAACGTTTCATAAGAGTTAACTCCGGCAAAGAAATTGTTTTAACCATAAACGTTGTACATTATCTCTTTTGTCGTGTAAACCGTGAACTAATATTGAAGAACTAATTAAAACTACTTGGCAACAAGCAACCGAGTACATAATCGTTGGTAATCTATTGTTATTTTAAAACACATACATACGATGAATTATTTAAATTGAATGACGTTAATGATAAGCCGGACCACATACTCGTATCATATGGGTGAATATAACTATATCAACATAATATGACTAACTATCGTTCGTTACACAATGGACAATTAAAATTTCTTAATTACGACTCAATTACGTGAGTTGTAAATGCACCCATAAGGCAGGTTGTGACTTTATCGTGTCGGGGTATTCAGACAGTCCACATGCCGAGACGCGAACGAAGGATCCAAGTGAATACCGCGTGTTGTAAATGTCCCATCGCACTCGGCAGCAACAATTAGTAGAGTTTGTAGTAGTAGTCCGACTCGCACTTGACTACATTTGTAACCACCACTCGCCGTTAGTCGCGCGCTTAACAAATAACACACCAAATTGACTTCAAGGCTACATACGAGGGGCGGCTGAATACTTCTTAGCCTAATATAGAAAAAAGATGGTTAAATTATTAAACTTATACTTATTTTTGAATATAGCCCCGAACCCCCCCCCCCCCTTAACTTTGTCAGTTTTGTGACGAAAATTAGCTATATATTGACGGCGGCATTATATGGCTAATTTCCGTCACAAAACTGACCAAGTTAAAGTTCCTTAATTTCAGTCCTTAATTGGGTACACTTTTTAGTGAAAACGCCCATATAATGCTTTTATACCCTAAAAAAAACTTTGTTTTGGTCTTTAAAATGCACCTCTACTGTCGCCTTTATTTCTTCATCACTATGAACGGGTGCGTTATCTTTCAAAAACAAAACTCCTTTATGGAATTTTCACCTTCTTTTTTCAACTATGCCTTGGCGCACTTTTCTCAATAGAGCTTAATACGTTGCATTTAATGTAGAGCCTTTTGCCAAATAATCTATCAAAAGAATTCCATCAGAGTCATCATTTGCTTTGAAGCCAATTTTTGCACTTTTAACTTTCTCGGTGGCCTTTCAACCTTCTCAATCCATTGCATCGACCCCGTCCTGGACTCAGGGTCATACTGACATGTTTCATTAACGGTCACTATTCTGGAGCAAATTTCGTCAACACATCTTTACACGTTACCTTACCACGACCTTACATACATACATAAACTCACGCCTTTATTACCAGAGTGGGGTAGGCAGAGCCACAGAATTTCCAACTATAAAAACTTTTTGATAATTCTGTAACCACATTTTGCACACTTAGGCGAAGATGTTTACGAGTGTATTAGTGACAGGTTGCAAGCCCATCGCCTAACAGTACTACACGACCTTAGTCATGTGTAAATGCGTGTGAAGGATTTCTCCCTTTCCTTGCTCATGAACAAGGTTTCAGCTATTTGGTACGTTTTAATACTTCGGTCCTCCAAAACCAATTTTTTGACTATTGCTACGTTTTATACGGTGCCCACCGATACTGGCTGCGGGGGTCGTCCTCGATCGACTCTCGTCCTTGTTTATATAAGCTACTCCACTTTTTGACGGTAGCTTAAGAAGGCCCAGGGACACCGTAAATAGCAGCCATTTCTTCAAAAATGCATTGTGGTGATTTATTACTTTTCTGAGGAACTTAATTACAGCCCGGTAGTTGATTTTCGTAATATGCGTTAATAATTCACACATGGTGCTGTTAATCGTTGAATATCTCAGAAATACAATAAAATAGTAATGACAATGTTTTCTTGAATACATTTACAACCTGAAAATACCCTAGGCTTGGAAGTTTACAGCCGCCCCTCGTAGATATTGAAAACACTTGGTTAAGTATTAGTCGAATTTAAAATACACATTATTATCATTAAAAACCACAATTGATTCAATGATAACGAGGAATAAGGAAAATTGAAATAACCAGCTACTTTATCTTTCGTGTTGCGTGATTACTGATTAGGTAAGTGATTAAGTGATTATAAAGAGCTTGTATTGTACTAAGGACGTGTATGATTTGATTACATGATTAACAAACAAGATTCTTGCCTCATGGTAGATGTAGTCCTGGTCGCGATGCCGGCACCCGAAGTAGAGGATGTTGTCCCCCACGGGCTTGCCGGCGGCGCGCGCGTGCGCACGCTCCTGCAGGAAGCCGCGGAACGGCGCCAGCCCCGTGCCCGGGCCCACCATCACGATCGGCGTCTGAGTCTGCAGAGGTAACCTTAAAAAAAAGCAACTCACGTCTTTAGCAAGAAAAAACTACTATAGATTCATGAAACTAACATAAAAACAGGAACCTAAATCATGGGTCATCTTCATGATATTTTACGATATTCCTTAGGCAATTATGCTACGTACGCTGATACTTAAAAACCAGTGTCATGATTAATTGTAGTATTTCCTGATAAGATATAACAGCCGCTAGTAACGTGAACGGAACAAACATGACTTCGCAAAGGTCGTATTTAATTCTGAGCAGTTATCCGTTTGTGGCGGTCATCATTATTGACAAAAAGTAATAACAATGACAAAGCGAACCTACACATACATAATAAGAGGGAATACAAGAAACGTTTTTTGTTTATTGTCCTAAAGTATAATCGGTAATACATGCAATCGTCAAATTTGGTGTGATTATAGTTTTAAGTTTTAATTAATCAAAACCGGCCAAGCAGGAGTCTGGTGATACGAAACCTTCGGTGCCCGAGTCCGTCTCGGACTTATTCCGTGTTTTGTTTACCTGAACTGAGACTTCCTGATAAACACGGGCACACGGGGGTACTCGCCGCCGACGGGCTTGTGGTTGGCGAGCCAGGTGGTGGCCACGCCGCGGTTGACGCGCCCGGTGGGCGTGGAGTACTGCACCACCACCGCGGTGATGTGCACCGTCTCCGGGTGCAGCTGCAAACAGGAACATTTAACTTACTAACGGTGTCATATTTTATGAATGATTTGAAGGTAGGATTGAAAGAAACAGTTTTAACGCAGCGCTCGTGTTTGATGTACATCCCTCTCGTCTTAGCTTATATAACATGGCGCAGCCGGTATTTCAATTCAGATTAGTTGAACAATATATAGAAAAAACAAACGTTAAAACATTCGTGACAGTGTTATCAGTGTATCTAAAGTACGAGCTTCGTTATATTGTCGAGTGGTGAATTGTAATGGAGTCGATTTTGCAACCGCCGCAGCCATTTTTATTTGAGAACAGCCATTTTTCTCAGTAAAGAATGGGATAAATGGAAAAATAGTTTTAAAATTTATTAAGAGGCATGCGAATTAGGAATAAAGGAGGACAAAGTGCGAATAAATATTTTAATTCACGTAATAGGCGAACGAGGCCGAAACGTCTATGATCAATAAAATGGATACGGTAGGTCAAGACATAAAACGATATATTTATTTTAAAAATTTAAAATTAAGTAAAAATCTGTATAAAACCAACAACATCATAAACCTGCAGCAATTTATTTATGCACCTGTCTGGTTTTATAATATACACTAAATCGTCAATAACTAGTCACTTAAGAAAATTTCATTTAGTTACTAGCCACCAATTTTATATACAGAAACCATTCATAAAGATACTTTGACAGTAGTCCGGATAACTCTGGATCTAGGTATTCTAGTTTAATTGCACAAATATCAGCATATCTTTTGCTTTACACATATTATTGCAGTGACCAGTTACTGCAGCTGGCCAATAATAGACGATTTACCCTTTTTTAATAATATTAAAAATTATCCAAAAATGTTATCACCTTAGGACTAGAAGAAATGGAATAGTATCTCGGCTGCAGGCGCGGCAGCAGCTCGCATAGGTGGTCGAGGGGCGGCTTGCAGGACTTGATGTCTTCCAGAATGTGGACTATGTTCCTGCATGCTTCCACCACAAACGCCTGGTATAAATCTTTGCCGTCTTGTGAGTTGGTAGCCATGAGTAACAGCTTTTTCTTATCCTGTTAGAAAAATGTTAAGCAGATAATATAAGTAAGTACTTACATCAAAGTTTATTATTATGCTATAGAAAAATAAAATGAAATATTTACCTCCTCATCAGTACAGTATTCTGCCAACTCTCTCAGAATGTGAGTCCGGGGCAAAGCTGTGATCTCTATGTAATGCGAGAGCGCGGTCCGGTAAGACGTGGGGCACGGGAATGGGTGCTTCTTGCTGCTCTCTTGGTCGGTGTTTATTAGCGAGAAGATTTCATCAAGATTTGCTCCAGTCAATTTTCCTAGTTGGTCCACCAAATTTGAGTCGTTTATAGGATATACGGCGACATGATCACCTGAAATTAAATTGTTATTAATCGTACATTTCTTATTAAATTAATATTTAATTATAATTCAGTCTACCTCAGCACGAAATTTTACACCATTATTTTAGTCTGTAGTTATTATTATTCTGAAGTTGTCACAAAATATCTCACTTACCAGCTTCATACCGCATTTTAGATTCAGAGATGTCCAGTTCCACATGAAGACAGGACCTATCTCCACCCTTGTGCAACTCCTTATTTACCTTGATTTGCGCCAGGAAAGGATTTTTAGCATCATATGGCCTAAAAAATATATTTTTTATCACATGTTAAAGGATCAATGGTCCTTAACCTCATACCTTACAGGAAACAGGAATACAAAAAATGTAAGTTGAATGGAGTCTGCGTTTTAAGGACTAATTGAAATAGGTTTTAACAAATCAAATAAATTGCATTTTTTATTACTTGTTTTATAAGAGTTGAAGGGTTTAAGGCAAAATAAATAAAATTACAGGTAGGTAAATTGAACCACACATTATCATCTCGAAACAAAATGGAATATAAAAGAATCTTCAGAAAAAAAAGCTTTTTGTTCATCTGCTACTTTAAAATTCAAACGTGTCTTAGACATGTGCGTCATGATATGAATGAATAATATGACATGATAATTACACCACACAATGATAATGATTCTGCATGTATAATGAGAAGTGTGAGGAGTGCGTACAGTAACTTTCAGGAGAGAAGATGACTGATTGAAAAATGACCAGATTTTACTTTTCGTCTATTCTCTTTACTGATATATTCTCACTTAATTCAAATTGGGTTGCATTAACATCCTTTCAATATAATGATAAATAGTATAATCGGGGTCAATATAAATGATAAAAGATATAAACAAATCAGAATTGTTTGACACAACCTCAATATTTCTGCAAACAAATTTTGATTTAAACAAACATATAGTTAATAGTTATTTAATCTTAAACAGAATGTCAAAGTTGCAATTAAGCATGTACATCATTAAATATACCTTGCGCAATTCCAAAAGTATGTGATTATGGTGTAATAATGGTAAATCGGTCCATTTGGTTTGGTTTTCTATTGAACCTGCCTTTACTTAATCTTTTCCTTATATTGTGACTAATAAAACATTAGAAATAGACTAATAAAACAATTAAAATAGATAAAAATAAACATGATAATATTTATAATAGCTAAGAGTGCTAAGACATGATTATAGTGAATATGAAAAAACTCGTTATCGTTTAGGATGTAATTGATAATGCTGGACAAGAAATAAAGCCAATAAAATGCAAATGTAGTATATTTGTAATACGTAAACAAACACTTACGGTCTCTGTACTTGCAAGGAATGTAACCGAGCTATTTCTCCAGTGAAGATACTATTGGGAACAATGTCTTCCGGTGCATGTGTCACAAGGCGGAACTGCCGTACCAGCTCTTCTTCCCCTGTGCTCTCAATATTAAACATCTCACAGACAGATGGCCAAAATTTGTCCTTCCATGTGATAAAATCATCTTCAATGCTACAAATATAAAAAAGTAGGTTTTAGAGTTACTACAATAAGCAATTTAGCTTTAACCTTAAGGAAATCATTTAAATACTCACTTAGCATCATCATCTCCTAAACCAACTTCATACACTCGAGTTGCTCCTAGTTCTTCTAACTTTTTATCCAAGTAGATTGCTACAGCATTGTAATGTTCATATGTCTTATTACCCAGGCCAAAAACCTAAAACAAAAGTCACAAAGTTTATTAAACAACATGAAATATTTTGTTTATGTCGGATACAACTGCCTATTTCTTCCCAATTAGTATGTTGTTATCTTTTTCAACACTGTACAACTTTACATGATATTTGAATAACGATGAATATCAGAGGGTCATAATTATACAAAAACCATCCAATGCTGGACAAAGGCCTTCCCCAAGGAAAAATTAGAGAAAATCACACAAATTGATCTAGTCCTAAACTCTGTGGCCCTGATGAAAAAAGTTACGTCTTCTGAGGTACAAGTGAAAAACGCTGTACTCTGTAAACAATGATACCCTTTTTCTACTAAGAAATAGGTGGACTTTCATCCGTGTTCCAAAGGGCTACGGACCTAAACTCCAGACTTTATAACGAAATAAATACTTGAATACATAGAAAACATTAAATGTTAACTTTCTGATTAATGCTTAGTAAATTAACTTTATTTTCTGAGACTACCAAAGTTAGAATATATTTAAAAATTTGTACTAGACTTTTCAAACCACATTTGCTTATTACATCATCTAAATATTATGTAATTACCTCCGCCAAAATACCACGATTCATTAAATTTAAGTAAACAAACTAGAAATCTATAATACGACTAGTACACAGCGACACACTGCCTGACCTTAAACGAGGTTACGTTTGTTAAGATAGGAAAAAACATCATACCATATATCGTAACTTGAGCCATGGTGATAGATTACGTCTTTTATGTATTATTTTTAGAACAAAACACGGTAAAGCCCTCATAACAAAACTCATATTTACACAAAAATAAATCGAGGTACGTTATTTGCAATATATTACAGAGTATTACTTAGATAAATAACAATAATAGCCTAACATTATCAAAGAAACATTCATATGCACTGATCTAAGCACCTTTTATTCATATTTCACAACCTAACTACAATATTATTCTACGTCCAAAATCAATCGGACTCTCAACAATCAAATCAATTTTGACGTTTGAATAAAGTGAAATGACAAACAAAGTCGAGTCGATCGAGCACAGCACATGTCAAGTTACGATATGACGTTAATTACGTGTTGCTACATGAAAAAAAACATATTATTCAAGATCAAAGGTTATATTAATAATTTCGTACCGGTCTACGGTAGACTCGAAAGAAATTCACAATAAATTGAAGAGCATAAGAAAATGGTCGATCCGATTCGACAATTTATAGGCGGAAAATTCGGAATATCGAGTATGAATAAATTGCTATAATAATGGCGTTGAAAAGTAAACATGTCAATCTCATCAATGTGGAGTTGCGCGTTGGTGTCACGTCATCACGTGTCACAGGTGTCACAGATTCGCATCCCGTTCTTCATTGTGATATAATCTAACGTTTAATTTCTCTAATTAAACGTTAGATTATATCTCTAATCTAATTCTCTAATTTCTTTGATTGTGAGACAGAGACATCATAGTTATTCGGGTAAATAAGATTTAGGACTAATATCTACTGATGAAATATAGATTCATAGGTTAGCTGTGAAAGTGTTTGTGATAATGTTAAGGCTGGGAATATATAGTCTGGCAAAATAGTATTGAGATTATGAAGTGGCAACACTGTAGTCATCCCTTTCAAAACAATCTAAGAAAAAAGGGACGACACTACAGTGCTGCCAATTTTTAATTTCATGACTTTGTTGCCAGACTATACATCAGATTTTTTAATAATATAATTATCAGCAATAAGGCCAATAAGGTAAATGATACAGATAAGGATACATTACGTAATTCAGTCGGTTTATATTTTTTTATTACACTTGTACGTAAATAGTATCTAAACATACAGGTTAATTTGGCCGTAATGCCCCATATAAAACCCTCTCGAGCTTTCTTTTTGTCATGAAACCCGAGGGCGGTACGTTTTTATTTTTTATTTATAGCACAGCACACAGATCATGCAAGTTCAAGCAAGGAGTTTACACGCAATTGAAAAATTGTCTTAAAATGTTATCTAAACAGGAATTTCAATTTGCAATCTCGCTACATGTTACTGAAATACTCAACTAATGTTCTTAATAATCGATTTAAATAGTTTATTGTATCAAAACGTCGATATTTTTTTACACTTCGTTATGGCTGTATACCTACATGCCTACGTAAGTATTTGCCTTTAACGTTTTTGAACGAAACATTTGTATAATCTCTGTTGTGGGCCAAAAGCCCGCCATCCGCTTCAAAAAAGTTCAGGTATTTCGTACACACAACATCACACCTAACTAACCATTAAAGACGGAGCACAGAGAAAAAGAAAGAGATGTATATATGTGTATTATGTCAACAACATTCGATTCTAGTGCGACTCTCTTTCATGCAATATTTCAGATTTCTGAAGTGTATAGCTAGATGTGTTGCTGTGTGTACTAATGGTAGTTGTGCTGACTTGTGTATTAAAGCTATAATTCATAATTATTTACTCGCAAATGTGATGAAAAATATTGTATGTTCCACGGGCGGTACGGGAATTACGACCCCGACTCAGAAAGCCATCAGTCTTCGACTTCGGGCTTTTACTAGAGCCTTTTCCTTCCTATTTCTTACTTACCGCCCTTAATACACAATGTACTATTTCATCTCTCCTGTTCGGAAAGTTTAATTTGGATGGCTAGATAGCCGGGTGGAAAATTGCGTTTTCAACCCTAGTGTGGAAAGTATATTTTCTTTAAAAATTATAATTGGCCACGGATTCTATGATAATTGAGCTACGTCATAATATTAATATAAAAGCTTTTCATATATCTAAACTCGGCTATATCTACGTTAAACGACGTATTTATTACGATCTATACTCTCATATTAAAATCATTTTACGACTGGTATTTTTTTTTAGCAATTGCAGAAAATCAACATTTAAAATTATTCCTCTATTCTGGTGCCCGCCACAATGCCTGAGGCCCTACTTTGAAAATCGAAGCTCGAAGTTACGTTAGCTCCATCCCTGTCTCAATGACGTGCGACAGGGATGGAGCTAACGTAACTTCGAACTTCGATTTTCAAACTAAGGCCTCTCTATAGCGTGACACTTTTTTTTCACGTCACGGCATGGCCATCTAGAAAATATATGTGTATTTTCCGACCTTAGAAAGCCAACATTAGAAAAGTTTAATCGAGTTGGTCACGACCAAGGAGCTTATATACAAAACAAGTTCGAAACAAGAAATTAGACCTTTATTACGTCACGAACATATTCCATCTCTTTCCCCACAGTCGAAATGAAAAGTACAGTGTCTAACTCGGGTGAAATTACCCATTTCCCCTCGAACTATTGGCGCTCTCACTTGTTTTGTTATCAACCTACTATTGATATTGCGCAATATAGTTCTTGAAGTCTTTCGGAGTCGGGGTAAAATGAGAACAGACAGCCAGACACACTGGGGACAGACTGTACAAACCCAAAGGTCTATTGCACTGCTTTGACCGATATTGATTTATTGAATATTATTTACCTAAACGTTTTACTTACTTGCAGACATCATGTGACCTACATTTTTACAAAAATATATGACTGCCGAAAGACATGAGCGATGATTTTTAAGGTCACTTCCGCGTGGTAGATATGGTTCCATTAGCTGCCTTTACTGACTCTTCTCAACGATCCACCCTGTCTGTATAGGATTATAAATACTTACTGCATAATTTAATCCCGTGAGATCAGGATCCCCATTCTTTAGCCACTCGTAAAACTCCATAGCGTTGTCTGTGGGGTCCCCTTCACCGTACGTGGCCATACAAAACACGGCCATAGAATTCGGTATTTCCTTGAGTTTCGTTAGCTCTTCCTTAAATTTAAAGAAAACAAGAGTCATTACAAATTGTGTCTACGATAGATACCTATCTACACAAGTTTTTTTTTATTTGAACAATACATTGTAATTGAGATAAACTGACCATATCGCATTCCTCGGGGTCGGCGACCATGCCCTTCATCTTGTACCGTATCCCTTCCTTGGCCAGGCGCCCGGCGAACTCTTCACCGGTGCCCGTTTGGGACCCATAGAACACCACCAAACTTCTCCCGGACGCTTGCAATTTCTTTATAAACGAGTTCTCTGTGACTTGTATCGTACCCGCCGGCCTGTAACAAGTTACAAGATATAACTTTAAATTTGCAAAGAAGTAGTTAGCCTAGGTACTAATAGGTATATGTATAGTGCTGGTTTAAATCTCTTATATTGCCCGTTTTATACAATGAGCGAAAGATCTAGAAATATTATAGGTACCTACCTACTACTTAAGTATATCTTCCTTTACATGCTCAGCCGGTACTGGCACTAATGCAGAGTGCGTGCTAATTGTATAAGTAATTAACAAGCTACATCGTCTTTTGAAGTCAAAATGCCTTGAATTGATAAATAGTGTTTACGAGTACTTAATGAATGTAGAAATAGGCATGTTGGTCAATCAAAAAACCTTTACTTATTGATCGATATAAACCGAACCAATTGATTTGATTTAAACATACCTATAGCTAAGTATAGGTTAGGAATCCTATGTATATCCTAAATGCCAAAGTAACATAACATACTTATACCTATTTGACTAAACAAAATGTAGTTCCAAAGGAAACATGTAAGTATATATATTGTAAGGAAATATATATATTGTTTCATTCGTTCTACGCGCTTAATATCGCTGGTGGAAACTACTATCTTAGGTAGGTATATACATACGTACATACCTACTACAAACGTACACACGAGGAAGTGATTTTGTTTTGTTGTTCTGAAGGTTGAAGTTGTTAAGTTTTCATAAATGATACCTATTGTAGGTATTTGCGTAGACTAGAAAAACTACTGAGTCATACTGGAATTATCAATCAACCAGCCATCAGTTTGCTTCAGTAAGTAACTATCTATAGCTTGGAAAATATGACGTGGCATTGTACAATAAGTATATATACTAAAGTGGCAACCACCAATTGGACCAAATTAGGCAGCAGTTTTCGAGAAAAAATTGTATCTATGTACCTATAATGCATGATGCTCTGAGTAGCATCCTGATTTTTCAAAATCTTGGAAAGTTTAGTACCTACCTATATCTAATCTATCCTACCTAATTACTATCTACATTCTTATAACCTTACTTCGCTATCTGCTCCAGTCTAGCGAATGGTACGTACTTCCGTGTAGTTACCGTAAGTTCGGCAAGAAAAAAGTGTCACAGCAGGTTGTGTAACCGTAATAGGTACCACCTATATTAATTGGCAACCATTACGAGTAGGTACAATACAATCAATCCACACGCACACTAATAACTTCACTTTCTGATTGTTGAAGTCGGTTAAAACTTACACCTATAAATTGCCATGGTTTGACTTGATTGGAGTAACCTATAAGGCTCGCATAGATGATTTCCAGGCCATAATGCGGAAGAGTTGCTTCTCTGATATGGCGACCCTCTTAAGTGACTCCTGAATATGATTCTTGTCAAAGACTGTCCTCTGTTTCTACACTAGAACAGAACCCCACATTTACGTGAAGTCCAAAGGGCCAATACGAGTATTGTCCTTATTTCTGATTTATTTTACAAAATAACATACAAACATTTCTAGCTTAAGATTAATATGTTGGTACTGGATGGTAAGTGGAATCAAATAAATAAATTACTGATAGATCCTAATCTTTTGGGGTCGTCACTGCACGTCTTTTTCTTTCCAACATTTCTATCAGCCGTCATCTCAGTATTCACTCCCTTGTTTTTCATAATTAATTGTAAAATTGGTTTGACTTTACCTCCTTGTTGTTGAAGTCGGTTCAAACTTACATCAATCAATTGCCATAATTGAATTACTGGTAAGTAGGTATTTCAAGAAAAAATGTTTTACCGCCTCTCGCAAACAAATTTCTTTTTCTTAGACCTTAGTCGGATTAAATAGGCACCTAAGCATAAATATTTGTTATATATAAGTACCTACAGTTTGCAATGCCCATCCCCTAAAAATACACCAAGCCTTTAATCCCTTAGTCGTCTCTTACGACTTCCACAGGAAGACATGGAGTGGTACTATTCTAAGCCGGCAACCACACGGCAAATCTGAATCTACATACAAAACACAAGTTTGTATTATGCGTGCGAATACATCTTCCTCAATCCTAATATTACTAAACTAAACCTCCTTTGTCGTCCTCCTATTTTGTCTGTCAGCGGGCTGTAGGTTCTCATTGAACCGTAAATACCGTAATGGGTAGACAGTTGAAAATTCACGAGTGCGTATGTCTACTGCCGCTATAGCAAAAAATAATAAGTAATTAAAAATTAAAGTGAGTCGCACTCGCACAAGAATGGTACGAAACCCTCCGTGGGCGAGTCCGACTCGCACTTGGCCGTTTCATATACATACATAAACTCACAACTTCGATCCCCAGAGAGGGGCAAGCAGAGCTACAGAATTACCTGCAACTCTAAAAACTTGTTGATAATTCAAAAACCACACCTGTTTACCACCGTATTAGTGACAGGTTGCAAGCCCATCGCCCGACAATACTATATTTTTATTTATTCCCTTAGTCGCCTCACGGGAAAACATGGAGTGGCACTATTCCATCCCGGCAATCATACGGGTAGCTACATTAACATTAACTTGTACTATAAAGGTATTATTACCTGCCGCACTCTAGAGACGTCAATTAAATTTAAGTACATTCTTTGCTATAGCAATAGAATAAGACAACACGTCACTAAACAACCATTAAAATTAATTGACGTGTCTGAGTGCGGCAGATATTCTGTGACATTAGGCTCGATATTATTATTTTTTGTTTGGGTTTGCGTTTGACCTGATGTTTAGTGACGACAAGGTCGAGGGAGGCAGGTACACGCATACCCAAAAAAATGGTATGTCACACGATACAGATTGCAAATGTTCTTTTTAATTTTGTCATTTATTTTCCAAGATTGACCTCACATTTAAAATTCATTTAAGTATTTACGCCACACGTCCGTGTTGGGGTACCTATTAGGTTAGGCATAGAAGTGAGGGAGTAGGTACTAAATTTCCACAAAACCGGTCCAGTAGATTTAGAGCAAAGCAAGCCCGCTGTGACAGACGGACAGACCGACTGACAGACACACGAGAGTGGTCAATACGGGTTCCGTTATTCGGCTAGGAAGGGAACCCTAAAAACCGTAATATTATTTTATTATAGTAGTAGGTACCGGCACAGGTCTATAGTATCTAAATTCAAATTAAAATGATTTTATTTCTTCGTAGGTACGAATCGAGTGTATAGTAAAATTTTAATTATCACTTATCGCAATGATTCACGGATAATAAAAACCTACAGCTGGTAGGTACAAAGATTAAGTTTACATACCTAATTAGCATCCGTCACTTGACTTTACTTTGCAAATGCCAGATGATTGTTGTAACTGGCTCGAGTGTTTAACTACATTTAAATGTATTTTCTTCAATAACGATGGCAATGCCTAATTTGCCTAGAATAGCAATTACATACATTCTGAAAGCTATCAAACTGCACTACTGCAACGATGTTTCAAACTTTCTATCAGTTGGTATAGTATGTAAACGACGCAACAAGTTATATCAGTTGAATGTACTTACTGTATGGAATATTTGCTGAGAAGTATTTCATCTTTTTTGTTGTCCTTTCTAGAACTATACAACCACCAAATGGCGCCTCCCAGCAAAACAACTAGCATTATTATATCAAATGTGCTGAAGAGTGACCCGCCAGCAACTGCAGCCGCCGCGGCTGCATCTTTTAGCACGTCCTGCGAATTCTCCGACATTTTTAGGTTATGTGATTTTGCACAAAACCAGGTAATATCACTTGAATGTCAGGATACAAGGTCGCTTTTTGCGTTTAATTTAGGAACTCTACACAAGGACTTAAAGTTGTTTGTCCTATAACGGCACGACCCGCTGGTAACACTTCAAAAAGTACACTGACAGAGACGTCGAAATACACGAACGAGAGCGAGCGAGAGCGAGCAGAGCGACAGACTGTTAATCGGTTATCTACTCCGCACCGCGGACACGACGGCAAAATGACGTAACACAAGACCGACTGGAGCACAGGCAGGGGCAGGGGCTGCCTCACAGCACAGCGCGCTACACGTCTACACCGATCGAAGTGGACGAGGCAAATCTGTCTCGTCGATGGCTTGTTTCTGTAGATGTAGGTATACGTGAGCAAGCTCGAGCTGCGAGCGAATCGGCTCCACGTGCCACAACGTCGCACCGGCCGCCGCCGCGAACCCGCTTTTGCGACATTTACTTAGGTACCTACTTATCAATAAAATACAATCTTAAATCTCAATATATTACGTCTAAGAAAAGAAATGCTGTAACTGAAAAGATGTTTATTTATTTCTTTAAATTTAAACAGATTGTAATAAAACAGTAACAATTAATTATTGTCCTAATTGGTACCTACATACGTTATACGATCCAACAGCTACCTAACGTATATAATATAACATAACAACACTCGTTATTATTACTCACAATGAGATAAAGGCATTGAAATGTTCATAAATTAACTCCTACCTACCTATGTATCCGTCTGGATGGAACTGCTTAAGTAAAGGATAAGCAATGCGCCTTGCAAGACCTTAGAAGTTTTGTATTATTTTTGGCTTTCTTTTTTTGTCCTCATCCACGCTTTTTTGCTTATCTTTCCATTCATTTTATCTTAGTCTCACTTTCGTTTGATCTCCGCTAGCCTTTTGACTTCCTGATAAGTAAACATGGCATTGAACTTCTTTTTATCCACTTGACCGTCCGGCCCGCGAGACCATTATACTCTCAACCGTCCGGGTTATTTTACCGACGCACGCCCCGCGCTGCGCAACCACAACTTTCTACAAAAACGTCTGTATCTTCTAAACTACACAAGCTAAAATAAAGAAAAAAATACTAAGGCATAAATGAACGTTCATTTGTTCAAATACTTTTAAAGTTATACTAAAAATATCCATGATTATCGACTATAATCAAGGTTAAACTTAGGAAATTGGTAAAAATTGCTGAAAGTTTTTATTTGACGACTAATTACAGGAAATATTGCGCGATGACCCTCTTTTTTTATTACATATTATAAAAAAAGACTATTTCAACTTTTAAATGACACCACAATCAACATATATAGTTCTCAATAAGATATCAAAATAAATTAAACAAATTCCCTACTCCTTCCAACAAGTGCAACAAGATGGCCGTCTGCATAAGGCTGCCTACAACTGATATACACTTAAACGTCCGTGGAGACTATGGTATCCAGTGTCAAAAGTAGATAAATTTTGTATATCAATAATAATGACAACAGTCTTTGCTTGATACCCACTATGCTACTTTTAAATCAAAAGCTTCTTAAGTTTAATAGTGCTGGTGAGCAGTACCTACCTCTGCATCATCAGGATTCAAGGATCGAAGGTTGAAACTATCAAAATCAAAATTTCATAATGATCAAAGAAGTAGAAGTGGTTGAAAAAACTGTTGTAATATTTGAAACACATAGGTATCTGAACAAACAAATGTACAAAATTACAAAGTCAAGCTAAATAAAACCATTTTTTAAATTAGTATCTATATCCGTAGGTAACTGAAAGAATACATGCAAATAAAAACACATTTCCAAACACCGAATAATCAAGACACACGAGAAATCGTTTGTACAAACCCTTATTTCTGATATATTTTAAAACGTCCGCGGATAGTCAACCGTCCACGGCATAAAACCTGAGAAACACCGTAAATGTTTTGATGAATCCTAAAGTAGTTTGATATATTTCTTATGTTTAAGTATATTAATCCGTTCTCTATAAACCAATCTTCAGTATTTATTGTATATTTCTGTAAACAGAGCTCCAAATTACTAATAATTAGGCTATAAACGTTCACTGCCCCAGCTCGAAAACAACCTTGATATTTCAAATTGATATTACAGTCATCACACTATCACAAACAGAAGATGATACACATTATTGTAGAAAGTACACATTCCTGATTATTTTGATGTATAATAACACCCAAAAATATGTAAATGAACGTGAAATACTTACGACATAACTAAGAGTTCTCCACAAATAATCACAATCACGCGCAGTTTCTTAGAGCACTGGCAAATAAAAATGTTGTCCTTGTAAGCAAATGGCGTACACTGCCATCTATATTTTTTAGAGCTAACTATTTGGTTAGGCTACGTTGTTGCATCAATAGAATTAGTAAATAATGCCGAAATATTCCATTAGATGGCTCTAAAATCAACCGCTCCTCCTTCCACCCCTCGGGATAGTAAGGTATCCGCGGACGGTTGAGAGCATATTGGTTTCGGATACTATGCTATCGTCGGACGGTCAAGTGGTTATACTTACTGTGTCTAAATCTACTGTTTTTTTTCATCGTCTCTTCTCTTTAGATACACCTGTATTTAACATTGTATAAAATAGTAGGTTATGTAACTGATGCATAATGAGAGGCCTTAAAATACGAGTGTGGTTTTATGAAACGAGCGTGAGCGAGTGTCATAATAGGATCACACGAGTGTTTTAAGGCCTAATTATGTACAGTTGCATACAGGTACAGTAAAGGTAAAGGTAATTAGGTAGGTAAGTTTGTATGAAGAAAAATTACATTTTTATTTTCACCAGCCACATATGATTTTTACACAGTTATTTAGAGGATCTCTAAATACACATAGCTATAGGTATATAATATAATCTGTAGCGTTAAATTATATCGGAGTGGAGATGGCGGAGAAAAAGTACGCCCAGGTATGAATATTTAAATATCTTGGCTCCGATGCAATATGATCTATCATAATTTTCCACTTTTACGAATGGCCGCTTACCTTGAAATGTAAGACTTTTACAAATGACAACACTTTTACCCAAACCCCTTTATAGTACCATCAAGCTGGTATAACGACGGAGGCGAAAGGTGGCCCGTGCATAGCCATTAAAACTCCTCATGGCAAATTGTAGGTCTTCCTCGACTTCGATCTCGTTTGGCTGGTCGTTTAAAAGTGATTACTTAGGTAATTTAAAATTATCAGAGATACAAGAAAGCAACAGTAAAGCGAGTGATGTTTATATACTTACTTAAGAAAGATTTTAACGATCTAAAAATAAATTTAGTGACATGTAGGTTAGGTACGTATTCACCTTGTTGGTGTATAAGCTGCTTAGCGGATGAGATCGATGTCGACGATGAAAACATTTAAAAATTCAATGACGTTTGCAAACAATGTAGCTGTGATTATCTTTATTTTATACACCGTGTTTTTATTGATTTACGATAACTTCGGCATATTGTTAGGTACACGTATAGAAACTACGTGGTACATTAGATTTTCCAATATTGCAAAAAAAAAAAATTTTTTTGTTTAGAACAAAGTAATTAAATGTTTTGTCTTCAATCATTCTAAAAGGGTCTTTAGAGTTAACTCATAGTTAGTGTCAAATACGTCAAGTCAGCGTGACATACACACACACAAGTAAAGATAACACTTGACAGGTGCACGATCGCTTGACTTGGCGGGAAGTATCTTGCTTACTGTGTAAGAGGTCACCGGTTCGATTCCCAGGTGGCCCAAGCAGCACATTAGTGAATTTTGCAGCTTATCTTATAGCTTTATGTTCTAAATGAGTGGTTTAACAGTGTTTGACTACACTTATAGCTTTAAACACAACTCAAACTTGTATACGAGTTCATCCTGTCACTTATAGTTGCTTAGGAACGTTTTTTGTTTCTACTTTATTACTTATAGTTGGGTAAAGTCGATTTTGCTACTTAAAGTTGCATTCAGGTTGTAATTGTCACTGATTAAGAAGCAATAGTGATATATAAGGCCCTAAAGTTACTTATGAGGCACTTTTATATATAAGTGGGAACATACCCTTATTTGGAACTTTTAATTCCAAATGACTAGTATAATAGTAGTAGTGTATCACCAATAGTGGCTAAAGAGATAATTTTTGCCACTATTGGTGACATACTACTCTATTATACTAGTCATTTGGAATTAAAAGATCCAAATAAGGGTACGATACAAAATAAATCATTTGAATTAGGTTATAATAAAATTGTGTCAAGAATAATTGATTACAAATTCAAGGGTTCCGCATACAAAAGTGATTTGTTTACTTGTATTTTCCGTAACTTGACATTAGTTTTTTTATGCAAATGGTTAACTAATGATCGTATCATCATCATCATCGGATAGGCGGGTAAAGGTACTAAGTACACTACAAGCATTTCTAGAAGGTTAATCAAATTGTAGGAGTAAAATGGGTTTTATTTTAATAAAATTGAACTACTTAAATGTTGTAAACAAAGAAACCAATTAAAAATAAACAAAAAAACCCGACTGCAATAAAAAAATTAACTGGTAAGCGAAAAATAAGCTATAAGTATATATAATCTATAGAAAATTGTACTTATTGATGTTTATAAGAATTTTAATTTAACTTGAATATTGGAAAAGGTAGGTATTCCAGACGGGGACAAGCTAACCCATTTTTTTTTTTAAGAAATAATATATTAATAATAATAAATAATATATTAATAATAAGCATTGCTTGTCGCCTGCAATACCTTTAACAATAATTATATTTAAAACTAAACTATTTCAAGTTAAATTTAAATTGTTATTATAAATATCTATAAGTACATTGCTCTTACAATTTTCTATAGATTATATATATTTATAGCTTATTTTTCGCTTACCAGTTTATTTTTTTATTGCAGTCGGGTTTTTTGTTTATTTTTAATAATTTAATTATTTAATTCCTTTTAGTTTTTATTAATAAAATAGTGGTTTAATTAATGATAACCAAGCGATATTATGAGCTCTGGAGTTTGAATTTTTAATGTCGCGAAGCTACAAGTAACAAATTACAAGCGAAACTCACTTTCTAGCAAAAGGAGTTTATTAGGTACGTATTTTTTGACTTTCCTGACAAAATGGTAGCATCAAACTGTTAAAATATATATATATATATATATATATATATATATATATATATATATTTGGAATGGGCTATTTAATAGCTTTCATTTGATACCCATATTGTTATAGTTAAAAAAAAAAATTATATTCCCCCTCCATTTTTTTTCGCGGACGCCATATTGAAATATTATATACCCTATGTCACTCCGGCAATTAAGACGAATCGAATGACACCTCGCATGTTAAAATACGTCAAGCCGTTTAGGCTGCAGAGCGTGTCCAGAAATAGACATAAGTACATACATACATACATACATACATACATACATACATACATACATACTCTCGAAAAACATGACCCTCCTTCTGACGCAGTCGGGTAATTAGTATTCACTGTATACTACCTATAAGAATTGGGCAACAAAACAAAGCATCTCATCTTGGGGTTCCTTCTACCCAGAGCACCCAGGTCGGGTCGGAGACAATTAAAAAAAGACTACACTGCCTAATAAATGTTGTATAGGTACTTAAACATGTTCTATGTACTTATTTTAAAAACAGAATACCTACTGATTTGGTAAAAAAAACACGAAAATGTTACCGCGGCCCGAATGGAGAGGTCATGGGTTCGAGTCCCGCCCGCGGTTGCAATTTAGTAAAGTTATCAAAATATGTAAGCTCACATAGATTTGCTTACAACAACAACTTGGGATTTCGGAGCAGTGTTGAGGACTCCTAATTCACGAGCACTGGGCGATCTACAAAAGAGAAAATAATTAGTATTCGTAATAGCATTCACTGCTTTGCCACTCGCAAGATACAAATAAGTGATTTTCAGACCTGATAGTTTCAAATAGAGAACAAATAAGTGGAAATAAACACTGTAAGATCTTTTTTGTTTCGCCATGTTTACAAATTGGAGTCCTTGAAAATGATTTATTTTAAACAGAATTTTATCACACTGATGCAGACTGTTGATAGTTGTGACGATGTTACTTTAACATTGTACGTAACCTACAATCATTAAGTCAGGTTTTTACAGTTTTAGTTCTTATCAGTATCAATTCCTTATATGATTTAACACTCTCTTTTTAAATATTCCTGATCAAATCAAAGGCGCATCGAAATTTACAAAGAAACCATACTATAGTTTCACGATAACAAAACATTCGCAAGAATTTCGTGCTCATTTCAATGCTTGAACGTGAATTTTAATCACTTACCAAACAGATGTATAAATCCAAAATTAAAATGGCAGATCACATTCACTTTAAAAAAACACAACTTATACCGACTTAATTGTTGCCATGTCACTCAAAGGAACTTTGGCGTCCTATTTATCACTTATTGACCGAACTGAAATATTATTATTCATTCGTTCAATATTCGTCGTTCACTGCGCATGACCTTCACCCATAGATCTAATTGCCGCTTAAGGTAATCGTGAGATCTGTTATGGATTCAATTTAGAACCAAAAATCGTTCAATAAAAATCGTCGTTCACTGCGCATAACTTTCACCCATAGTTCTAATTGCCGCTTAAGGTAATCGTGAGATCTCTTATGGATTCAATATAGAACCAAAAATAGGCTGCAATTTTTCTCCCCGTGCTTCTATATTGGTTGCCTAAGGGTTCTTTACACCTATATAGAACTTAGTCATGGCTATATATTTCACTTAAGTATCTAAATAGATATGATATACGAGCTATTTCCCACCCAGTGTGCTACTTGGGGGGTCTCTTTTATTTATTAGAGATTTTTTTATAAGTTCATATTTTAATTACCCAGTATTTAACAATAACGTGCGTATCATAATTACATTTTAGGATAGTTACATTTTTATCGTCGGTTGAGTGCAAACAAGCACCCTAAAATAACAAAACAAAGTGAAAATGTCTTTATTTCTTAAATGGATTTAGCAGATTGCTCTAATTTATAATATTCTCATTCATCATAACTAATTACTTAATGGTTTATAAAATGAAAAAATTCGTTGCGTTGTTTAAAATAATTTTATTTAAAATTTAGAATAAATGGCCGCACAAACATCAACAGTCATTTTATTTATTAGGCACCTTATGATTTATTACAATAAAAAACCTAGCATTACTTAAAACTGTAAAAAAACATATCAACGGTATCAAACAATGAGTATAAAAACAAATATCGTGCGTATTTACAACGGATTTCACAAAACTGTTTAGAAATCCTTCAAGCGGCATGGTCTGCAGATCATAAGTTATCACAAAGAACGAAATCACCTTCTGTTGAGTAACAACTTTTCAAGTATTTAATTCTAGGTGTACAAATAAACATACGGGCACTTTTAACACAGGATTAGCCAAGCAAAGAACGATACTGTGGGTGACCGAGGCAGAAAAAACAAGAGCTTTGAATAGTCAATTATGTACGTGTCTCGAACAATTTTTTTTCTAAAAGAGCACGAAATTTGGTCAGAACATCTTCGTCCGCGTGGAGCTCGTTTAAACTGTTCCCGAGGGATCAGTGTAGCCTTTATTCATCCTGAAAGTCCGTTCTAACTATTGGTGACACAATGTTTGAAATCGGCACAGTAGTTTTTGAGTTTATCCATTACAAACATACACACATACAAAAATACAAACCTCTCCTCTTTATAATAATAGTTAATATGTTTATCCTGAAAGTCCGTTCTAACTATTGGTGACACAATGTTTGAAATCGGCACAGTAGTTTTTGAGTTTATCCATTACAAACATACACACATACAAAAATACAAACCTCTCCTCTTTATAATAATAGTTAATATGTTTATCCTGAAAGTCCCTTCTAACTATTGGTGACACAATGTTTGAAATCGGTACAGTAGTTTTTGAGTTTATCCATTACAAACATACACACATACAAAAATACAAACCTCTCCTCTTTATAATAATAGTTAATATGTTTATCCTGAAAGTCCGTTCTAACTATTGGTGACACAATGTTTGAAATCGGTACAGTAGTTTTTGAGTTTATCCATTACAAACATACACACATACAAAAATACAAACCTCTCCTCTTTATAATAATATGTTTATCCTGAAAGTCCCTTCTAACTATTGGTGAAAGAATTTTTTAAAATTGGCACAGTAGTTTTTGAATTTATTCATTACAAACGTACACGCACATAATCATTGGATAGCTACATTATTAATACGTTAACCAAAGAACCTTTTATGATAGCTAAGTACCTAATGTGAATGTTTGAACCATCAAGAAGCCTAAGCTATTCAACCTAAACAACCAAATTAAATTTATTTAAACTAATGTGAATGATTTTCAAAATGACCACCTTCATGCTCTAAACAAAGGTGTAATCGTGTGCGTATCTGACGATTTCAATTAACTTCAGTAGCACGCATGTCATCAGCTACTTCCCGAATCCTTATGAGTAAATCTTCTCGTGTTGAAATTGGTTTTGAATATACACGCTCTTTAAGAGTTCCCCAGACGTAAAAGTCCAGGGGCGTTAGATCGGGAGACCGAGGACACCAAGCAAGGGTTGGACTACCGCGTCCAATCCACCGGCCGGCGAAATTTTTATTTAAATATTCGCGTACGCGAAGAGCAAAATGTGCAGGTGCCCCATCATGCTGTAACCAATGTGTACGTAGCGTTTGTAATGGTAATTCTTCAAAGTAATCCATAGAATGGAGAGATTGTAAAAATTCCAAGTAATTTTCACCGTTCAGTCTGCTTGGAATTTCTATGGGACCTATCAGTTGGTTATTTAAAATTCCTGCCCACATATTGACCGAGAACTCATGCTGAAAAGAAGACTCTCTGGCTAGTTTAGGGTTGTGCTCTGACCAATGATGGAAGTTTTTTGTATTCATAATACCTGCTCTTGTAAATTGTGCCTCGTCCATCCACAATATTTTCCCGATGAGTTGTGGATCTTCTGTCAAAAGTGCGTTTATTCGTTGGCAGAATGCAATTCGTGAAAAGTTATCGTGCGACAAAAGGCCTTGCACTTTGCGATAATGATATGGATGTAGACCGTACCGCTTCCAAACTCTCCAAACCTTATCGTGATTTACATTGTAAATTTGCCCCACACGTCTTGTTGACAAGGTCGGATCTTCAATTATTGCGTTCACGATCCCGTCTTCGTCCTGTACTGTCAAATTAATATCCCTTTCGTGAGGAGTCTGTTTTAAACCCTGTTCTCTAAATCGTCGGTGTAACTGTAACAATAATAATTACGGTTTGTTTAACATAAAATAATCTTAACATAGTATAAATTAAAGTCGCTTCCGGTGTCTGTCTGTCTGTCCCTATGTATGCTTATATCTTGCAAACTACGCAACAGATTTTGATGCGGTTTTTTTTAGATACTTTGAGTGATTCAAGAGGAAGGTAAAAAAATAATAAAGGAAGGTAATATTCCCTCGGGAACCGCGTAAACGAGCTCCACGCGGACGAAGTCGCGGGCAACAGCTAGTTACTAATAAATGAAGGAATAAAGTACACATTAGAAATACTTACATTTATGAACGTATGAGGGTTAGGCGTCCGTCGGTCGGGATAACGCCGCCTATATTCTCGTGCCGCTTCAGAAGCATTGCCGTCACATACCTAAGCCGTAAATGAAGTGCATTTCAGCTTCTTCCTCAGGACGATAATTAAAACGAGGCATTTTTTATTTACATTTCCATTTCCTTGACATTGTCAGTTTACATTGACACGTAGGTATTCAATATCATATACATAATCATTAGTGTGTTTATGATTATTCGTAAATAGGTTTTACTAGCCCTCCTAAGACTTCGCGAATTAACGTAAAGCAAGATAGAAGATAGGGCGTCGTTATAGGCGGTTTAACCCTCTTTGATGAAAAGAGACAGCTTTCAAAATACAGCAGTTACTGAGGACTAGGAAAACCAACTTGAATTTCATTCAATTTAATGTCATGTGAATACTCGTATACGTAACATAAGATACCTATTTTCTTTAACCTTCGTGTTGTACCTATAAACCTAACAATTGAAAACTCTTTACTCATAATAGGTAATTAAAAGAAAATTGTTAGGTATCAATTAAGAGCCTTTTACATTAGTTTAACGTGATTAACTGATTAATTTTAATAATTGAATATCTTTATAACCGTACGAGTTATCATATGTCTGTCTTCGGGAAATTAACTTTGTTTAACCTAAAGAACGTCCCCTTAAAGTTATCGTAAATCAATAAAAACACGGTGTATAACCATTTGTTAATTGCCCAATTGGATTTTTTTTGTATTTTAAGTTAGTGGACTTACAGCTCCCTGGTGGCGGCAGGGTCATGATAATTTAATTGTAGATAGGTACCTATATAGGTACCTACTATCCTTCATGGAAGTATCGGTCCATTGGCAATAAGTTAATAAGCAATTGTAATATATACTAAAAATACTAAAAATAATAACATACTTTTAGTTTATTAGAAAACACAATAAAAGTAATGAGGGCGCCACTGTACATCCGGCGTACGCTCGGCGCAGTCTTAAATTTTTGCATGAACGTTTACGTCTATGACTTTGAAAATAGATCACAGATAAGATAATACAAAAACGTCTTTCCAAACAACTCCGACATTTTATTGTTGTAAGTAGGCGAGGTCAAGTTTATTTATAAATAATTTTAATTAACAATAACATATTTAAGTAATCAAGAAATCAAAATATCAATCTTTTCTTAAAATAACATTATGCTACTCTATCGAATAAAAATGAAAAAACTAGCAGTTTTTTTAGGTGTATCCCAATTCGAACAGATTTTAGTACATTACTTAACAAGGGCTGTAAAAGAAAGAAAGCCCGAAATCGCAGGTATTTGAGACCCGAGCCGTAGGCGAGGGTTGTAAATATGCGATAGAGGGCTTTCTTTTTTACTGCCCGTGATGAGTACACAATTTTACGTCTTCATGCACCTGGCCACAATGCGAGTTTTACCGTGCGCACAGCGTGCGATAAAACTCACATTATGGCCAGGTGTTACGTAAAAGAGTTTTAAGACTGTGGTTTTAGAAGTCAAAGGACAGTAACTTTTTAATTTTAATTTGTTTTATTAATAGTAACTTATTTTTTAAATCTTACTGCACGGATCGATTTGAAAAGCCCATTTCGCTTATGAAATCAAAATGAAGGTGGGCAGGACACGCCACTAGCAAGCATGCAGGACGAAAGGTGGACGTCAACAGATACCTACCATCCATGTGGAAAGGGCTACAGGGCAAAAGAAAACAAGGAAGACCGAGACAAAGACGGGAAGACGACATCATAAAAGTAAAAGGTGGCTGAAAAAATCTGTGTGGAAAAAGCCAGAGCCAGCAAGACACACTCTATGGAGGAGGCCTTTACTTACCTACTATAAATCTTACAGTCCCTTGAAGTTGTGGAAAAATCAAACTTCTGAGTTAACGTAAAAAAAAAGATACGGCCGATTAGGGAATATAGGGGAATCAAAATTTGTAGTAAATTTCTAGGATAGGATAGGGGTTAGGGTTAGGAGGTATTCCGTTAACCTGAAACTATGAAATTTGCCAAGTAATACGGTACTACAAGAATCGGAAAAAATCTGAAAATTAAGTATATATCATTAATTAAATTTATACGGCAGTCCAAATTTTTTATTTAAGTTAATCGTGTGATGTGCGGTGCGGCACACTCCGTGGGCGAGTCCGACTCTCACTTCTCCAGGTTTTATTTTGGTGTATCTACGTATCCCAATTCGAACAGATTTTAGGGATCAAATGGTATAAACTTTTTAATTTTAATGAATTTAATACATTTGTAACATATTTTGAAAATCTTACTGCAGGGATCGATTAGAGAACACTAATTCCTAGAAATGGCTTTAAAATTTTCTTAAATTGTTAAAAAAAGGTTACCTATCCCAAGTACTAAATTTCTGACTTTAATAGTTTTTGAGAAAATGACTGTGACAAACACACAGACACCGTGTCTGTCACACGGTGAAACTGTCATGGTTCTAAAAAGTGGGAAGGCAGTCTTATTTTTTCTACTCGCGTACCTACTATAAACCGTTAACCGCTTATAGGTATACAGGGTGACACCTAAGACGTAATACATTTTTTTTTTCTGCATCTACTCATGAGTACGATCTACTTTTATTATGGGACTAATATCGAAATTAATAGAGAAAAAAAAACTCTTATAGTAATCAACTGGTTTCACAATTTGTATGGAGACGTCGATTTTGTGTTTACGTTTTCGAAGTTGGTCCCATATTATTATTAATAGTTAATCGTAATCATGAGTAGATTCGGAAAATAACATTTTGTATTACGTCTTAGGTGTCCCCTAGTATTGATATAGTTCATGGTAATTAGCGTTGCCATGGTAATAAATAACAGTTCTATAATAATTAATTATTTAGTTTTTATTCACTTACATTAACAAGCTAGTTGTGCCTGTAGTTAGAGAGCTCGCAAACTCGCGCTCTAACCTCGGCACTCGTACCTTAAGATGCTTCATTATGTACCAGTTACATAAATAACTATTATAATGAGCCGTTATTAAAAAAATAATTTTCACCCTACTACCTAGCTCGAAAATGGCATCTTTATCGCTCAAAATCTACGTTTAAAGTCCACTTTGTCTGTTAACGTGGAAACAAGGTAGAGTTGTGCCTGGTTGAGGACTCTTCCTTCATCTCAATCACGACACGACTCTACGAGTATCTTCTTTTCTTAGCTGAAGGGGCGTGAATACAAAACTGATGTAACGTTTAGTAGCAGCGGTGTGCGTTTGTGCGCAATGAAAAATGTGCGTTTCGCAATATCCGTTTTGTGCATTTTGAATCCCTCGCATTCCTCGCAATACTTATATACCTGGAGTTCATGATCCTTCGCTTTTTCTGGATTTACCTAGTATTAGTAAGCGCAAAACAACAACTTTGCGGCTTTACAAATAACGATAGGTAATTATTTTTTTGGCTATATGGCGAGGTTGTTGAGTCCGTCCGAAGTTTCCTCAACAATGTTGACCCCAGCCATGCCTAAACTATACGTATATCGATCTGCGTCAAGCGAGCATACATACGTAAACAGTTAAATAAATCAACGAATAAATGACACTAAAATCAAAAATCAGTGGTTCCAAGCGTGTGTTTACAATAGATGATATGGCAGAAAAAAACACTTCGCCCCCCGTTTCAATAATGTATGACAAGTGACGCAACAACGGGTCAGCCGCTCAAGGTGACGGCCGCGGCCAGTCGGGCTCACGCTGCCGATTGTGGTAATTTGCGTCCAGATGACGACTGACTTGAATCTATAATGATAACTCTTGTTATTCGTACGGTTCGTAGCTGTGTGCCAACGCCACATACAATTTACTTTGACTTGATTACCTGAATCACGTTCGTCGCCAGTTTTGCCACTCTTATTTTATAACATTAGAGGCTTTGTAACTTAAAAATTACACTCGTGTGGTTAATGGATTGATGATTGATGATGTATTGATGTGGATTGATGCGTCAGGGTAACCAAAAGTTACCGTAGGTATTGTTTTTATACAAAAGTTTCTCGGCTTTATAAGATAAACGATAATCGGTTGCAATGATAGCTGCCTAATGGAGAGCACTTCTCTTTGCCTCGTTTGCCAAATATTGTTCTTTTACACCTCTTACATTTGACATACCCAATGAAATAGATGCAACTAAAATATTCGATAAGTAAATAACAACCAAGTGAAGTGCCACCATTAACACAGAATATTGTAGAAGTGTTTTTAAAATGAACTAGAGGACGCCCGCGACTTCGTACGCGTAGAATTAGTTCCCCACTACTCCCCCTATTCCTGTTGGGGATTGAATTTCGAAAAATCCTTTCTTAGTCCTGTCCTGTACCAAATTTCAAGTTTCTAGGTACAATATGTAAGTCACTGAGTCAGGTTTGCCTTTTATATGTAGGTAGATGGCGCAAATGGTGGAATTGGCTCGCAAGCCTAATGCAGGGAATGTTATCGAAGTATTAAATAGTAAATGTTATTAAATTAAGGAACATTCTTCATCCTTTAAAAGTTCAAAGTAATTATATAAAAATAACGAACCAATAGTCGAAGTATGTGTATTGCGTACGAGGACAACTTGCACAGTCTTTCAAAAGCAAACTGGTTTGACACTGGTTTTAAATAACGCCGCGTTGTCGTCATCGTCGCTGATGGTTAACATTATAAACGTCTCCTTTCCATGCAAACATGTAGCATATTATGTCGCATTGAAAAGTAAAGAGAGGAAGTAAACTAGCTTATAATACCTACTTCGGTATGCCTGCATCTGTATCAAAAACACCCGGTCAATTGCAAAACAGACTTGTGGTTCGGGACTCCATGCATAACCCACGCGTACCACGACACATTTTGTTGTTATTATATTAGTATAGGTATGATGTTTTGCGATACAATCTTCGCAAAACATCGTTCTATTATTAAGTTTTAGAAATAAATACCGGTTAATGTTTGTCGCAGTCCATTTTAGTATGACTTGCTTACGAGATGTTTTCGGAGTAGATAATTTATTCATCTGATTTTATACACTTTATTTATTACAGAAAAGGAAGTTTACTTATAGGAGACTACACTGACTACAAAAAAAACAACTTTCATCGGAACTAATACCTGGGTACATCATTGAATAATTATTAATAATAATTGTAGTTGTGTACTAAACTAATATGGAATTTACGTCATATTTCAAATATAGAATGTCGAACGGTCCTTACAGATGTGTTACATTACAAGTGTTACTACTACATAGAAGAGGTCATTTATTTAAGTTTTTCACCGATACGGTGAGGTGGTGTGTTGTGTCAGTCGAATCGAAAGACGAGACAGTCTCCATAATATCGAGTTGCGCCACTAGGTTTGCATAATAATATTATGACCGAGCAACGAGTTATTTGGTAGATGCAGATAGACCATTATCCTCAATGTCGAAATGATTGGCATTGTACATCGTCTAGTAGGTACCCGGGTGACGTGACACGAGTCCCAAAGTAGATCTTCCTGTGTTCCTAAACAATAACCAAGGCAATTAGGTCAAGTTCGTTGTGTTGTGGGCCATGGACGCATGTAGTTCTGTAATTGTTATGGATTAAAATTACGAAAATCATTTATACTTAATGTCATCTCTACTACTACTAACTACTTTCCGAAAAGAATTAAAACTGCTTACTTATTTGCATTAAAATAAGAGGTTATGCGCCAACTTTCCAGATACAATGTAAAAAAACTCAGTATGGTGGGTAACTGAAATAAGGTAGCCGTAATAACCGTAACTGAAATAAGGATCTAATTTGAAGGAGTTCATGATTTAAAGTGTTATTGTTATTGTGTGTTCTTACCATGTTCTTACTGAGGAAAAAATACAAAGCTATTTGGAAAGACGTTTTTTTATTAGGTATCTATGATCGGTTTTCAAAGTCACTCATAACATAATAGCCGAACGTCATTCAAACAGGTAATGTAAACAAACAATCGCAATACAAAATATTTATTATTTCAGAGTATTTTAAGCATTCGACGAGAAGCATTCCTCATTAAAATTATCTAGACTTCAATTAATACTTATAGCACTTCCTGCATGACTGTTGTGTCAGGAGTAATTTGCTGAACACAATCAAATAAAATTTATTGATAAGGGATTCCATACTTTCAATCACGAGTAGGTATTCACAATATGTGTTGGGTGCCGCCGTGTTGAACCTTTTCCAAGACCTCACCACACATACTTATCCTATTCCCGGTTCATACATACTAGTTACTAGGTACTCCTACTCCTAGGTATAATTACGAATTAAGTATTCTGCCTACCTACTGCTCTAACGTGTCGGCGTTAAAGGGAAAACCAGCGCCCCGCCGCCGTGGGTAAGCCTAGGTCGGCATCGTACTGAATGGGACCGAATGATTATAGTAGTTTATGCAATAGTTGTATAAGAGAGGTCAAAATATATGAGTGGCGTGAGTTACGATGTGAGCCGAAGGCGAACATCGTAAAGGAAAGCGCCACGAGTGTTTTTTGACTTAGTTATACACCGTTGCATACAATACTTTTTCTACGACTAGGTTTCAAATGAAATGCAAAATTAAGCGAAAAAACTTACAAACGAACGAACGAAGTAAAGAACAACAAACGAGCGGGAAACAAGAAAATGACAAAATATGTGTCTATGGTTTACTTTGTTTTTAAATTGACGGAATGGAAAAAAGAATTATTTACAATTCCAAAACATTTTAATTTGACCAATCAGAATACTTCACTAAATTAAATCCACCAATCACAATACACATCGACTGTCAAACGGAACGATAGGTTCTTTTAGGTACGTGTTTCTCTTTAACTAATTTAAATCTTTTAAAAAAACTTTGTAATTGGTATCAACCAATCAGAATACAGCTATTTTAAAATCGACCAATCAGATAACTGAAATCATTTCTCAAAACATTAGGTGTTTTATAGTCCCTATTTCACAATCGTTAAAATATGATTAACAGGCTACACTATGTTCTTATAATAGTGTTCGCTGACTATGTAAAAGACTAATAAAAGTACAGGAGTAGAAAAAATTATTTTATTAACTTCTTAATTTTATTAAGTTAATAATTAATTACAATCTATGATATAATAGGTAATTATTCTAGACCTAGTTTATAATTGCACCCGTTTTCTGTGTTTATAATGATGAACCTTATTCTTCCGTTATAGAGTTTTACTAGTAATCATAGGTACGGTGAGTAAAATGCATAATTCTTGAAGTACAGGGTAGTGATTCTCTCAACAACGACGGTCGGACGGACGAACGAGTGAATGTCCAAGCGGCGATTTTAGGTAGTGCCGTCAGTGCGAACAAAACATATTTTAGCGCGTGCATTTTCAATTTAGCAGCATGGTTTCTGCCGATGGATCAAACGTATAAGGCCTCTTAATTGAAAATGCACGCGCTAAAATGTGTTTTGTTCACTCGTCCGACCGTCCGTTGTTTTTGAGAGAATAACACCCCAGGACAGGAAAATGATTCCTTGACCACTTTGGACTAGGCATCAAAGTAACGTAATCAATCAAAACGTAAGAGACTTCTTATCATTTTACTTAAAGTGGTGTAGGAATCAATTTCCTTGGCTGTAGGTACGTACTGTACTATTAGGTAACATATAGGGTGTAACATCGATCGGTCGAAGTTTATTTATTTGTTAGCGAGCGTTGTTCATGTGAAATCTTGCAAGTAAACTTTGAACCAGTCCCTGTACTGGAACGGGCTGCAATTTGGTAAGGGCGTAAATATTTAATATTAAGATGTGTCAGTGTGATCTAAGGATGGAGCTTGATGGTTGGTGAAAGAATATCAGTTATTCTTAACGTAGATCTACCAATTGATCTGGTAAATTTTGACATGATAGATAATTAATAGACGACTATCAAAGAAAAAGTAACCTACCTACCGTTCGGCACAAAATCGTATAGGTACCAAAATAGACTTAACTGTTTAGATTTTATAACCGACATTAGGTGTTAACAGAGGGTTTCGTTAAAATATAACAAAAACTTTAATGTAACTTTCGAACAATATAACATCGCTAAACACTACATAGATGAAATCGATAGGTCTCGGTGACCTCTATCGACCAGCATCGTTTGATCCTCGAGCGAAGTTAAACTCTTGGGTAATGTGTTTTGTGCAAAATAACCTTACGCAGTTGAATAATTATAATAGGATAAGGAAAACTTATAAATTATGGTTGCGGATTTTAGTATTGGGTAAATCACATTAAATTAGGTGAGGCTACTAGGTATTCGTATATTACTTACTTGAGACAATACAATCATGACAGCGACAAAACGTGCTCATGAAGAAGTTTCTTAAATATAGGTAGGCAAAGGTTTAGCCCGCCCGCAACTCCATAGGGAGTTCCACAGTCAGACAGGCTGAAAAGTAAAGGAATTGATGTAAGTATATAATTTAGATAAAAAAGTTAAAACGCTCCTTGAAGTGACGGGGGGTTGCAGGGATGAACAGAATACAGTAGAACAACAATATTAAGTAGGTTATTAAAATACAGATGTTTAAGGAATGTAGATAATTGCCTAATTTACGTGAACTAACAATACGTTTCTTACGTCAGTGCGCGTTTAATGTCGTATGTATCGTGACGCCACTGTGAACGATTACGAATTAATTATTTCCATTAAGCCAACTTACTAGTGTGCTGTATAGGTAATAACAGGTGGGTAATATAATACCTACCTATCCACGGCCGTCAGATGGCTCTAGACGCCTTTAGTTTCGTAAAAATACAACTCGATTCATGATGCGAATGACACATCGCCTCAAGTGCTTGCTTAAAGTGGAACGGAAAATATATCTATATTTGTATTTCTAGATACATTTTCCCTTGAATTGGGATTTCCTCTCAACAATCTGTTTCTGTAACATCGACAAATTGGCTCTTGCGTTCTCCCATTACATCATAACTTGTTTGGTGTCTGGGTATTTGTTGACGCATTCTTGCCCAAAGGAAATTCCAGTTCTTATTATAAAAACAGTGAATAATTACAATGAGCAACTATTATTTTACCTCAATAGGTACCGAAACCTTGGCGTCGTTTTAGAAAATTTTAGTAGAATTTATTTTATTTTTCTTGAGATATTTTATGAAACCTGATAGCTTAATTAGAATATCGTGGCTTACCTAATTTTACGTTCCATATTTTGATCCGGATTCAATTCTCTAATGGTCATACAGTCACAATAAAATGTTGTCCCGGAAGTTAAGGATTTTGATTCCATACCATTCCATCACGCAAGAGATGATTGTGGATCAGGAACAGAAAAGACAATGTTTAACCAACTAATGGTATTTAATGATCTGTGGTAAATTTGACCGCGACTACCTCTAGATGTTTTGTCGAGTTCTACCTCTGTGATCATAACGCACGTATGCAGGTGATTGATTAGCTACTCGTCACATTCCTTTAAGGATGGCATAGTAGAGTTCATTTCTCTCACAATTTCTATAAAGAGAAGTTTCTGTCGTCTAGACTGTCTTTTTAATTATTTCCCTGATGTGGATCTATTGATATCTGTTTGTGTACCTATTTATTTATGATTATCTGTTTAATTATACAAGTTACATTATATCTTGTATTTATTTGTACCTATTTGTCTATATTTACTCATCTATTTATTAGTTTGGTAAGCGTATTCATATTTATCACTTTTTCTAGTTTCGTTTAGTTAGTTTAATAATAAATAACTAACATAGTTTCTTGTTATTGCCCGCGTGAAGTCTGCACCACCAACTGTATAAAATGTAACATAAGCTTACTAAGAAAGCGCTACTCAGCGATAAGACCGCCTGGTGTTTACCTGTGTTATTTTTTATTTTAATGTTCCTCTATAATGTTTTTGTTTGCTGTACAATAAAGTGTTTTTTATTACACACTTTATAGAAGTATCTTCCCACATACAACCACCCCGGTTAGTGTAGGATGAATGAACTGATATGGATTGGTGAACTAGGCTATTGATGAAACTATGCCGCCTGTCTGGCCAATACTAGTTAAGTACTTTGGTTGAAATGGCACGTGGTGACTCACTAACTCAATGGAATGGGCCTCCTTAAATAACCATAATATGCATATTTTACGCGAAAAATAAAAGTAAGTTGACAATTTTTTCATTTTTGGAAAAATATCAAAAGACTTGAAAAAATCGGTATTACAATTTAGGCTTGTCAAAATAATTGCATAGAAAATAAAGTTCATAATAAATGAGTATTTTCATTTGAAGTTATCTTATCAAGCACATTATCTTAAATACGGAACCCTCTGTTTTATTCAGAACACCTTCTAAATAAGTTTCTGATCTCAATTTGGCAATACCTACCTCTTAGAAAAAACAAATTTCTGAAATAACCCTAAACAACCTTAATACAATTTCTTACTTAATAGTCAACTTCTCAAATGGATAAGTATAGGTACTTAAGTGTAAGGTCACGATCACGAATCACCGGATAGTTCAGAAATAATGGCATGGACCTGAAGCGATGTCACAGAATAAGTAATAGTACAAGTACAGAAGCGACTCTCTGTGACAGCAAACATGCGAATTTAAACCTATTCAGAACGCGGGAACGATAATAATACAATTGCACGCACGGATGTGACCTTGGTTACATTTTTGCGATCGATAGTGGGGGCGCCCCTAACGAGGCAAAATGCACCTTAAATCTGCGCTGCGAGAGTCTGTATTATTTCGCCCGTCATGAGCTTTACTGACTCCGCCCACCTCCCAGGGCTGGCACTTAAGTACTTGTACTATTTCTTTCCGTGGCTGTTGTAAGAAAACAAATTAAATTTATGATCATAAAAATTTGTAGTTTTTTTATGTAGTTCTTACTTAAATGACGAGAAAAAATAGTTCATGCCTGGAGGACTGGCAAAAGTTGTCCGCGACTTGTGTGTTGTTTGCTCCGATCTCCCTTTCCATCTAAGTAATAAGACGTAGTTTACTAAGTAGTATTAGATAACCTTCAAAATATATGTTAATTTAATTATTTATTTTTTGTCATTTTGCTGTAATGTGATAAATGCCAAATGTTTAGTTTTATTGAATCCCGACTGTGCTAATACTGTTGCACACCTGTAATTGGTACTAACTATTTAACTGGGTATTTTATTTATACATTCCTTTTGTTTGTATTTGTTTGTACAACTATTGGTGTGTCTAATTTTGTTTGTGTGTTGTGTTTACCTAATATCCAGCACATGCTGACCTTGCTTTAGCAGGCAGTTACTAGTACTGGGAGATCTACTTACTTACACTGAACGCTGTTTAAGGCAAGTAGATAACTGGTTTTTGGTCCGAATAAGTTGAAAACTGTGAAACTGCGGACGGGTCGTTAATAAAATAAATAATATTATACCGCTCTTTTTGCGTCGAGGATTCAAAACTGTAGGTACTGATTGTGTCAGTAATTAAGTCCAGCTACTCGTAACTACCTATCTAGATCGAAGTTATTAATAATATTAATAATAACCTTACCTTAAAAAAAGATAATTCGACATTGGAGTTATTATTTAAGTACCCGTATGCGATGCAGTACGTTTTGCCTTTTCGATTAGTCATATTCGTATAAGTGCGTATTTAAACAAAAACTTTGGCAGCGCACGGCGGCGCGCGTCGAGACGAGCGCTCGCGTCGCGTGACACTCAACTGATTCGCCCCTTGCAAGGGGCAGCACATTTGGAAGGCGATAGCGCGGACTCGCGGATTGTAACCGGTTACAAATAAACCGGTATTTATTTAGGTTAAACCGGTTAATAATTTAGGTTACGTTCGAACGAAATGATTTGGGAACGTTATTTCGAAGCGCTCCCTAACCGGTTACTCTGTGTTTCGATACGGGATGAATGACCGCTGTCGCGCGTCGAGGCGCTGCTGGTGGCTGCGCTATCAATCTAATACCATAGCAAACCAATCCTGTCTCCTTAAACGAGCGGTCATTCACCCCCCACACGGCGGAACCGCTCTCTAACCGGTAAATTGATTTCGTTCCCTGTTTACGCTCCGACATAGAGATACCGGTTAGAGCGGTTCTTGCGAGCGTAACCTTTATTATGGGTTAGGCTCTCAAAGTGCGGCTCTAACCGGTACGGAAAATAAACCGGTTTTCAATCCCTGGCGCGGAGTGTCACCGGCCTGGCGATGTACGGTGCGGTGACCATACAACTTCGTCATATTATTTTGTAACTTTTCGTTTTCAATGAAATTAGGATTTAAGTAATTTATTACTACGGCACAAATGTGTGTAGTTAGCTTGTCTAAAACTAGGTTAATTGGAAAAAGGTAGCAAAATTATGCTCCTTGCTCTAGGACATGAGAAATCAGACTGCAATCAACTTCTGCGTTTTTAGGGTTCCGTAGTCAAACTAGGAACCCTTATAGTTTCGCCATGTCCGTCCGTCCGTCCGTCCGTCCGTCCCCAGTCTAGCTCAGAGACTCATAGTACTAGAAAGCTGTAATTTGGCATGAATGTACATATTAGTCACGCCAACAAAGTGGTAAAATAAAATTTTGAAAAATATTTTTTTTTAATGCACCTCCCCTACACGTAACGTAGGGATGTCTTTTTTTTTTCTTGCCTACCCCATAGTGTGGGGTGTCGTTGGATAGGTCTTTCAAAAATATTGCGGGTTTATGAAAACAATTTTTCGATTAAGGGATCCGTTTATGAAATATTAAGCTTTAAAGCGCTATTTTTTGTTAGAGTCAAGTGTCCCCCCCCCCCCTACAGCCAAACCTACAAGTACTAAAAATCTGAAAAAAATCTTCAACGAAAGCGCATATAACGAATTTTAAAGGAAAACTATCACGGCTAAGTAGACATGATTAGTTCCTGAGATACAGGCGATTAACGGGTTTATACCTACTAAAAATCATCTAAGACAGCGCCAAATAACTTTAAATAGAAAATTGTTTCATACATGTTGATTTTTGAGATAGTTTTTTGTGTTTGTCGTTACGGCTTCGGAACCCTACACTGAGCAAGAGCATGGTCCAACATGCTCTTGCCCGGTTTTTATTGCTAGTCTATTTATTTCGCGCTTAACACCCCCACCACGAGTCCACGACCAAGATGAGTTTGTGAATTAACGCGTTAATAACTCATGGCTTAGTTTGGGTGTGGGTGGATACGATTTGTGTGAGATTGCACCGAATATTATGTAAAGTAGGTACTGTAGTTTTCAAATTCAAATTTCATTTATTGTCCGATCAAAAACAACGATGTACCTACAAGGTGTTACAATATTTAAGGTTACCTAGTCAGTGACCTACCATAATTATAAATGGTGTACAATCATTATATGCCCTTAAGTCTAGTAATATTGAGTACACCAAGAATTAAACAAATATATACAAATGTCAACGCAGTTATAGAGTCATTCGGGGTAACAGCACGCGGTGGGTAAAAGTACGCGGTGGTCCGATCTCCGACAGGGGTGGGGGGGGCGTGGTCTGTGTTTGTAAAACAGAGTGGCACTACTGTCGCCGTTTAGGAGCCACGCGCCGAGCCGACGCAATCTTAGTACTGGTCGCGACACGTCACCGAATACTTATAGCACGCTTATTTCGTTTAATTTTTGTGCCACGGAAAAGTGTGCTGTAGTTAAATGGATAGCTCTGTGCCAGTAAGTATACTATATTTCTATTGTTAATTTAATGTAGTTTTTATGTAAGTTTTTCATTTTCGTAAAAAGTATTTAACGTGTGTGTTGTGACTGATTATTTGGTATATTTGCCGATTGGGGTAAGAGTACGAGATTAATAGTACGCACGCGTACGTTTACCCCCGTTGCGTACTTATACTCCAAATGAAATAAAAATGTCAAAAATTGTTCAATCTTTCAGAATACACCAAAATGCCAAGAAATTACATAAGGAAGGCCCCTCAGCAGACCCTCATCTCAGATCCAATGCTTAATTTGTAATGACTGGTTTCATGAAAATTGTACTGCCTATACGAATGGAATATTTCGATGCGACTTTTGTAATGAGTAAATCTTACTATGTACCTAATATCTAACCTTAGGTTTAACATTTAATTTGATTTAAAAATTAATAACTAAGGATTATTTGCCAATTATTTTGATCTCAAAGTGTGACTATTGCCAATATAAATAATTTAAGACAAGATTCACATATAATAGATATAATACAAAGAGTTCTTAATTTTTTTAATGTTAATGTTCTTATAATGTTATTCACAAGATTAAATAAATGTTGATTATTGCCAATCTTAATTGTATTCTCTTAGAAATCTGAATGCGTACGTTTACCCCGCGTGCGTAACTTTACCCTAAGACTTGCGTAATTTTACCCACACATCGGGTCAAGAGTACGCATTGGAAAAGTTTTCAGTTAAGCCTATGTTGGGCTAACACTAATTAATCTTGATGGAAAATTTTCTTAAATAATGAAAATTTATTAAATATTCTACAGATTTAATTAAACATGCCAATTATATAATTCCTTATAGGTCTGGGAGGCCATCAAAAAAAAAAAGCGTGCTCTTGACCCGAATGACTCTACTCGTAATATAATACAATAATGTTTAATATTATGTCAGCTGCATAAAATTTCAATTTACATTTTTCCTTTATTATTTAAAAATTCATCTATGGAGAAAAACATATTATTTAATAACCAATTATATAGATATTTCTTGAAATGAACTTCATCTAGAGATTTAAATACGTCAAGAATATAATTGAATATCTTAACACTTATACCATGTATACTATTTTTGTAGAAAACGGAATGGGGGCGATATGTGTGTGTTATTTTATGATTATTCCTCAAATTGAGGTTGTATTTACCAACGGTAGTAAAAACTACTTTCAACAGGCTACACTATAAAACAAACGAGGTTCTTTGACTCGTAGTGGTAGCTAATGAATGATCTTCTAATGATAAATAATCGTACACTTGCCTTGATTCTTGGTCGTTGTTGCAATTTACCTGCTGGGGTAGTTCAAGGATTTCCTCTGATCATTTCCGTGATGTAACTTCCCGCAAACAATTTTACTCGTGTCTTTATTCAATCTTAGAGGATATTCTCAGCTGGTTTTCATACAAAATATGATAATGTTAAGAATAAATAAAGTTACGGGCAGGAATCTGAAGTTGCTTGTGCCACTTGAAATTTGTATTACTTAAGTATCAATATTGTCATTATTATTATAAGTATAAATAAATGTTTTTTTAACATTTTGATTTATTTCTTATTTCAGTTCATACCAGGGACCCCCGACCACCCATTTCCCGATAAAAGCCTTTAAGACTTACCCCTCGAAGTACAACCCACTAAAAGAATAACCCCTTTGGAAGAAATATATGTCGTAGGGCTGATTTTTCAATCCCCAGATAACACAATCTGTCAGGTAAATTGTAGCTCTGTCCTTTTCTTTCTTATGGCAAAGAAAAGGGACAGGGCTACAATTTACCTGATAGTGTTATCTGGAGATTGAGAAATCAGCCATTAGTCTAAGAGTTCTAATTGGGATATTTAGAACAACAGCTATCTTTTTAATTTTTATATGAAAGTAAAGGCTTTTATCCATTTGAGTGCTCGTGCAAATTTAATCGAACTTATTTATTACAAAGTACGGGAGCGGTTACAAGGATCTTAAAAAGCATGAAATAAAATGGCGGAGCTATTTCGAAAGACTCTTCTTTCAGCTTAGAACCATGCAAAAAATCCAAACCGGTACTTTCTTAACTATGAATTCAAATTCAAATGATTTATTTCAGACCAGGTCCATATATTGTTAGTAACATCTAGAAACTTAAAAGCTAAGTTAGTAATTACAAAATTGGTTTCGGCATAGATACATAGGTAGACAGGTAGGTATACTGACTGCCATGACATGATTACTTGACGTACGTCAAAGTAGTCCTGACCAGTCCAATCCAATGCCACAAAATCGGGCAGCTAAATCTACCAGCAATCACCTTCAGAATGCCATTCCGACTACCCCTGACGCGACCCATCAAAGAGGTATTTTTTTTACGCATTACCGCGTGGAAACCGTTCGTGTGCGTCTCGGCAAACATTTCCGATGCACTGCACCACTTTGGAAGTCTTAACAGCATTCTAAAGGCGTTGTTGTATTGTATGCGTAGGGCGTTGTAAGCTCGTTTGGTATACCGAACCCATAGCCCGCCAGAGTAAAAAGACTGGCAATATGCTTTGAAAAGCGTTATCTTTACTTCTGCAGAGCATCTAGCGAATCTACGAGCCAGCATATTACTCCTCACCGACAACGCCCTACGCTCCCTGTCAATTCAATATCGAATTGAACTTAAAAACACTTTTCATGACCGGAACAAGGTAAAAATATAGACGCGTTTTTTGAAAAACTTTCATGGCAATATAGTCAAAAGAATAACTTTAGTTACTATGTAACAATTATATTACAGAGTTGTTTATATGTAATATCATTGCTGTGTAAAGAATTGGTAGAACCAGAATTAAAAAACATTGTCCACGGAAATTAAAATAAGTAGGTAGTAGATTGTTCACCAAGGGATGAAAGGTACCTATTTCACACGAGATATTTAATATATAGAGTGTAAAATAAATGGTGGTATATAGAGATATGGTAAATCTTCTAAAACTTACCACTGCCACTTAAGAAAATGTCATAGACTGCCATACTCAGACGTCAATTAAATTTAATGCTTGATTAAAGCTGCTGCTGTCACTTTCTTTGCTATAGCGATAGAATAAGACAACATGTCACTAAACAAGCTTTAAATTTAATTGACGTTTCAAGTGTGGCAGTTAGTTACAAGCCACCAATTTTATACACAGACGCAGTTCGTTAAGATAATTTCGACAGTAGTTCGGATAATAATTCTGGATCTAGGTATTCTAGTTTAATCGCACCAATATCAGCATATCTTTTGCTTGACACATATCATTGCAAAGTGGTCAGACGATTTACATAGGCATTGTAAAGGAGACTGTCATGATGAGATTCCGTAACCTTGATGGAGCCTTCATACTCCGTATAAAATTTGTAAAACGATTTTGTTTTTGAAACGGTAGTTTTTAAAGGCTTCCGTGCCTATTGATATGCCTCCGCTGAGCGTCCGTCCTAACTTTTAATCAGCTCTCAACCGTAATAGATAACTGGTGTTTTTTCAGAATCTGTTATTATTATGGAAGATTTATTAACAAATATAAAAGATAATGAAAGTGAAATAATAAAGGGGGTACAAGAAATCTTTTTTTCAACATTTTATGTACGTTATATAGTAAAAACGGTACATACAAGCCTAAAATTCGGTATGATTATATTACAAACCCTGAAACAACAAATTATAAAAAAAATAACTAGTGCGAGTCGGGCTTTAGCTGTTCGAAATCAAATTCAAATTGGAATATAAAATAATACCTACTAGGTGCGGCGGTATGGAACCTGCGGTGCGCGAGTCTGACTCGGTTCACTTCACCGTTATTTTTACTCTTGCCTTTACTAACAAGTAAATAATAGGTATTGTAACTAAAATTATGTACTAGTAGTAGTAGTGGGTGGGTATGTATGTACTAAGCGAGGACTAATAAGTAAAATAAACTAGATATAATTTTAGGATTTTATTATTATAATATATAATAGAATAACATCCGCTTATATGATGCCGATCTTGTTGGCAACATCTAACGCGTCGTAGTCTCGGGCTAGCCGTACGTACGCCTTTTTCTTGCCATCAGGCCTGAAACAAAAGTCATGCGTGAAACAGTTTTTCTTATCCTAGTAAATGTACTTCTTCGTAGATATAATCAGAAATGTGTTATTGTGATATCATTATTAATCAATGAGATTCCCACAAAATTATCATCATATTTTTTTTAAATGTTGAATATTACATGTTGTTGCTTGAAAAACTTACTAATATTTTAAGTGTGATGTGATGACTGTGAAGGTGTGTTGGTTTAACAGAATGTGTAATTTAAAAAGCATCGCTTAATTTGCGTCACAAAAGTAGCGGGAAAAAGCTAGTGATTCTTTATAAAATATTACTATAATTATGTAGTGTAAGAAAACTCCGAATAATAGAAAAACTGTTTGTAGGGTTCACAGACCATTTTTTTTACCTTCCCAGTGGATTACTAAAATTATTTTCTTTCATATAAAAAAAAAACTGCCAAACCGGTTCAGCCGTTCTCGAGTTATAGCGTGACCAGGAGAAATAGGGGTTCATTTTTATATATACAGTATGTAACTGAACGAAAGGCCAACCTTAAAACCGGTGGATGTTAAAAACGGGTATAATACAATTAACCACTTTTTGTTTTAATCCAATCACTTTTTTTGTTTATAATTTTACTAAATGTAATAACTTAACCTCTTTCTCATCAGTCGGTTAACGAGCTTAATAACATCCTGTGATGTAAGTTTGACTTTGTAATTAGTTATCACTTATCACTTCATAACTAAAGTAAACAAACTAGGTATTTACAAATAATCTAATTCTGCATATCAGGCTATTACAGTTTCAACTATGACTACATTACCGTATCAAGTTAACATTAGAACACACACGCTTAACCGCACTGCACAATGAATTTTAAGCAATCCAATCCAACTTTTGTAGTGGCAACCGGTTACTATGATTGAGTGACCATTACCTAACTGCCGATGACGTATTCTGGCTGTTGCAGCAGTTGCAAAGCTGTTGCTCGGCGTAGAAACTGATTGACCAGTAGAACAAATTGATCTAAAATGTGTAAATAAATGACAAAGACTAATAAACATCGTCTCTGACATTTTTGCTCTGTCATGATTGTCTCAAACCATAGAACGACAGATTATTTTTTTTCATAACAAAAAGGTTAGGCTACCAATAAATTGTATTTTCTTTCAATTTGCTATTTGACATCCTTCACTTTCGTCATATAAATTTAAATCGTACCTAATTGCAATAATAATGCCTTTGAATTTTACTGCGGTTGAGATAATGGATATGATCCTTGCGTACGGAGAGTGCAGGGGCAATGGGAATGCAGCCCTCCGCTTGTACTCCGAGAGGTATCCTACAAGAAGGCAACCAAGTAATGCTCGTGTCATTGTTAATGCCATTACACGGCTGAGAAATAACGATCGGCCGGCGCCTGTGAACTCAGGTGGTCCTCAACGTGTTCATGTTACGCGGGAAGAACAGGTATTGGATTATTTTCAAAACCAACCAGGTTCTAGTACTAGGCGAGCAGGACGCAATTTAGGCTTGAGTCACACCCTCGTACACAAAATACTAGAACGCGATCGGCAACATCCTTTCTCCGTAACTAAGGTTCGAGCGTTGAAACCTGACGATTATCCCAGACGGGTTGAGTATGCTAATTGGGCGTTAGAAAAAAAAAGAGAAGATCCTCACTTTCTAAGAAAAGTTATTTGGAGTGATGAGAGCCTCTTTACAAGGAATACTATGTGGAATCGACGGGTTGTCCATCATTGGGCTCCAAAAGTTTGTAATCCACACGTGGGTCGCGAACTGTCTCATCAAACCAGGTGGTCAATAAATGTATGGGCCGGTATAAGAGACAACGATATCATTGGGCCAGTGTTCATAATTGGCACAACAAACGCTGAGCAGTATCTCCAAGTGCTTAACGGACCTCTCAGTCGCTATGTTGATAGCTTACCTCTCAGTCACAACGTACAGACATGGTTCCAACATGACGGTGCTCCTCCTCATATCACGATTCGAGTACGGAACAGGTTAAACGACATGTTTGGAAACCAATGGATCGGGCGGTTCGCACCAATCCCTTGGGCTCCGCGTTCGCCGGATCTCACTCTGCTTGATTATTTTTTTTGGGGTTGGGTGAAACAGTTGGTGTTCAAAAAAGAATCAAGTACTCGCGAAGAAATGGAATTACGAATAGTTAAAGCTTTAGAGAAAATCAAACGCCGTATTCGAGAAAATCCTAGTTTGATGAGAAGGGTGCATGACAATAATTATCGTCGCTTGCAGAGATGTTTACATAACGGCGGACAATACGTGAATGTGCACACACCTTTATACTTTAACTGACATTATGACGTTTACGTTGTTGTCACTGATAAGATTGTAAACAAATGAGACAGGGAGTTACATTTTAATTATTTTTTTACACTATCAGTAAAAAGTTTCCTGATTTCATTAAATTAGGTACCATATCCATATTTCTCGCCTAAACATTAATGGTTCTCTTTCTTGGCCTTTCGTTCTGATACATACTGTATATAGATATATGCAACAAGTCCGTAAAAAAGCTATGCACCTAAAGTTTCTGTTCCTTTCAGTGCCTGGAACTTGGCAGATTATGACAGTTCATAATATCTCTCTAGCCTCTCATCTTAAAAGCAATGACTACATTCCATAGCACTAGGCACTGCCTAGTAGGCAGATAAATTGCACACCCATGACGTTTCTGAATATTGATAATGTTGACAGTAGTAATAAAAGAACTATTTGATACATGCGAGGAAAGTCAACATTATCATTATTCAGAAATTTCATGGTTCTGCAATATGTCAGGAATTAATGATTGACTTCTTATCAGCCTAATACTATACAGGGGCCCTAATATGGCTGCGTTTATCGCATGATAAAGTTTAGATAACGTAAATAAGTAAGAGAGAGACGGATAAGTTTTTATAGATGTTGGAAATTCTGTAGCTCTGCCTACCCCACTCTGGGAATAAAGGCGTGAGTTTATGTATGTATGTATGTAGAGACGGATGCTTTATCCACATTTGACACGCAATATAGATGCAGTTATACTAGGCCCGCTGGTCATCAAAGCAGACCAAAGAAGTATAATAATATGACAGCAGCTAACACTGAATCTGCCTACTTAGATGCTGTACAGAATGTGCCCTGTTCAATGCAGCAGACTAATCATGTTTGAAACAACAAAATGTCAGTCTTACAATAGGGAACTGGTCTGTTTTGTTAGGTAGGATTTACAAGATGGCCATAAAAGTTGTCAAACATTTAAACAAACCTGATGAGGGTGTTCACTTTTGCAACATTAATATCGTACAGCTTCTTGACTGCAGCTTTAATGTGATGCTTGTTCGAGCTGGTGTGGACAATGAACACCAGGGTGTTGTTGTCTTCAATCTTCTTCATTGCTGCTTCAGAGGTCAACGGAAACTTGATGATGTTGTATGCATCCATACTGAAATTTTTTAAGTCACAATCATAAACAATTATTGGTTAAGATTAAAAAATATATACCACTCAAATTATCAGAAATGTGTATTTTTATATCATTGTCTTTCAATGAGATTCCCACAAAATTATCATCATGAAATCATAACTATAATGCAAATGAAACTAAGAAAAGCAATAAGTAAATAAATAATTTTATACAAAAATATGGAAAAAAATTATGCAAACATTTTATATCACAATACAAATGCATTCAATATATTGCAAAAACAACAGCTGCTTTTTTCTAGCTTTTTTTTTGGTTTCTTTGATAGTCTCGGCAAGTTAAAAAATATATATTATACAAAGTTAGTACAGTACTCTTATTTCGTTGGCTATCGCTATTATCACCCTCGTGTTTCATACAAAAACAAAGATAGCCGAACTACATTAAACAAAATAGAAGCACTTTAGTCATTGTAATCTTAAGGCAAATTCAAGGTATCTTGGAATAATCCTTATACAATACATTTGTCACAATAATACAAGTACATTTTAACCCGTGATGCATTCTGAGTAGACAAACAGAGGTCTATAAGAATTTTTGAATTTGGACACATGTAGTTCGAACTAAGATTAGATTGTAATGTAATTAAAAATTATGTGTATGATATGATGTTCCATAGATTAAAAAACATTACAATGTATAACCAGTGGGCCTAGTATGGTTGTGTTTATCGCGTGGCAAAATGTGGATAAAGCATCCGTCACTCTCGTGTCAAAAAGTGACGGATACTATGTCCACTTTTTGTCACGCAATAAATGCTGCAATACCAGGCCTGCTGTCAAATTTCTTCAACTAATTAAAAATACCATTTTAAACACTAATTTTAACCTTTTAATTGTGTTTTTTTTAATAAATTTATACAAATCTACTTAAAAGAAAGAAATAAATAAATCTATTGACACTCACTTGGCACAAAAGCACATATTATAACATAAATTCCAAAAAAAAATTATTAAGTGTCAAATAAGGATATAGATAGTGCTTGTTCATCAAAGTCTGTAAAAAACAGGTATAATAAATACTTACCGATTTCTCTTAGGCAGGGACTTCCTAGGGTACTTGGGTTGCCTAGGCGCCTCGAAAGTTTTGGGACGGCGGAAATGCACCGAGTTGCGAATCTGACGCACCCGTTTGCCATGTTCTCCCTTAACAACCTGAAAAGAAATCGATTTTTTGTTACAGATAGGATTTCAAATGTTTTATTTTTATTGATCTTTACATTGGTCATATCTTAAAAGTAAAACAATTAAATATAGTACACGTTGGACACAGCATTACATTAAGTACTGGCATCTGGCATTGAAAACGTAAAGTTATACTGCATAGTGTACTTTGACTGCCACCAACAAGCAAGGCTGGTCTATTTTCTGTTAACATGAATATAATTAGTACTGTACGGCAATACCATTTGTGCCTATTAAGCTCTAAAACTAGTATGCATAATTATGACTTAAGGTTTGGAGACTAATATTATATTATGCAGTAGTATATTAAGATTATAACTGAAAAGATTTGACATCTTACCTTCCTTTGCGCCTTAAGAGCCTTGACCACAGGTTTGACAACCTTCTTCTGTCCCTTAATGCCAGTCTTTTTAGGCTTAGGGGCAATCTTAAGCTTGGCCACTGCTGGTTTAGGCTTGGCTGGCTTCGTAGCAGACGCAGCTTTCTTGGCTGAAGGCTTTGCACTAGACTTTGTCTTCAGAGCAGCAGCCTTAGCAGAGCCAGGCTTGGCAGTAGGCACTGCAGATTTCTTCTCTGCTGGCTTGGCAGCTGGTGCTGATGCAGCCTTAGCAGTAGCAGGCTTGGCAGCTGGAGCCGACTTCGGCGCTGCCGCCTTGGGAGCAGGTGCAGGAGTCTTAGCAGAGGCAGGCTTGGCAGCTGGCGCAGCTGTGGTAGACGCGGCTTTAGGAGCTGCTGCTGGAGTTTTGGCCGTAGCAGCCTTCTTCTCAGCAGGTTTGGATCCAGAGGACCCTGAAATTATTTTGTCAAGAAATTATGCCGAAAAAATATAGTTAACAAATACTAACTACATACAGATCAATTGCCGCTTCCTTAGCAGAAGACAAAACAAGAAACTAGTGGAAAAATAGAACAACAACAGATAATTCTAAATGCACCTTCTACTCCACTGAAATCTACAAGATCTTTTAATTATATAGGCATTTTTTTTTATAATATGTGTCAATCAGTTCGGGTAAGTATATAACCTAAAATGATCACATTAGTCCAACAAAGTAAAAGCCTACCTACCTATTTCATCTCAAATATATTACAATATATAACTGATTTATTAGTCGGCCCTAACCTTAGACCATTTTTGAGAGTGGAATACCATTGATAAATTAAACAGAACCGCGTGGCCATACAAACGTCAATATAATAACTGAATAACACTATAACACTTCACTTATTCCAGTTTAAATTCGGAACTTACTATAGGAATATTACTTATGATGTAATTTAAATGATTAATTATGCTAGGTTTAAGGGTAAAACTGATAAATTAAATAACGTACCGGATTTCTCGGGCTGCTTCTTAGGAGGCATCGTGACAGAAAAGATGGAGTCTATTTGTGTGTTGCCAGTCTAACGCATGCGTTGATAATAAAATATTAAGGTACTCTTTCACGGTAAGTCGCATCAGATGCCCTACTTTGAAAATCGACGTTATCTCTATCCCTGTCACCTGTCAACGAGACAATATTGAGCGAAAGAGATGGAGCTAACGTAACTTAGAACTTAGATTTACAATGTAGGGCCTCTGATCCAGTTTTAGTCCAATCGTATTAAGTCAAATTGACGGGTAAAAAAGATAATATAATAAAATTAATAAATAAAAGTAGAAAGTATAAATTAATTTCAGAAGTATTTCTTAATATTGATGTTTTACGCAAGCTGAGTTTGCCTGTAATTGGGTAAACACCCTGTCACTGTTATATCTGTTGGCGTACCTAATAAATAAATAAATAATGGTTTAGGTCAAAATTTGCGAGGCAATTTCGAACCAGTTCCCGTTAGACAAATATAAACTGCATGACAAATATGACAATACAGCATGGAGTGGGAAGGTGTAGTTTAGTCTTGATAAACAGATGGATAAACATAATCTATCTATTGCCGTCTCCACACGCTTGCGGTGTTTGCCAAACACTGCAGGACGCCACCATTCGTTGGAGTAAGATGGAAATACATCGTGCTCACTCTAACATATAGTTGCGTCCTACAGTGTTTGGCAAACACCGCAAGCGTGTGGAGCCGGTATATGATGGCTGTTGTGTCACTTGTGGACTTACAATACTTACATTATCAATGCGATACGTCTTCGTGCCTCGCTCGGCAGTGTCGGCAGTCTACAAAAAAACTTCGTCAAGTGGTGCCGCCGCACTGTGGAACGAAAATGGCCTCTCCATAGAAATAGGGACTTAATTTTCTAAGTGCCTATTTTTTTAATTGAAATCGGATCTACTCCTCATAATTAGGTAAAAAAATGAATATGGGTCAATTTGGCTGGAAAACCGCCGAGTAATAATTTTTTTACTAAAATTTTGTATGGAGCGTATATGAAAAAACGGAATATCTCAGAAAGTGCACAATTTCCCGTAATATCCTTCCGCAGGAATTTAGTACCAATTATTTATGATTTTTCGGCGTACTCAAAATTTCCCGGGCAGGTGCACTTTTTAAAAAAAAAACAAAAACGTTTTATATAGGGAAAACTTGGTTTTTAGGAGGTATTTAAGTTTGCACGACACGTTTAATCGTGGGATAAAATTAAATAATGGCTTTAGATGAGATGGATGTTCAAAAATGAGGTCATTGGAATAATGACATTTCTCACTTTTTGGCCCTTTATCTCCCTGCCTTAAGTGTATGATTAAAAGTAAAAATTAACATAAACTGCAAGTTGCATTTGATCTGGCTTTTGAAAGAAAAGTGCATATTTTGCCGTCCAAAATCGTCATCTTCAGTTCATGCTTCACTGTGTTGGTTTTGTGTTCTGTGGGTAGTAGATCTTCAATTTCCTTGTCTATCTCCGTTTTCTGAGCAAGCACAACGGCTTCGTTTTCCTTAATGAACTTGAACTGTATTGGACGACAATATAACGCTGAACAAGGCTTGGGATTCGTCCATATTGTATCAGTTCCTGAAGTTAATTTTAATGGTACCAGGGTTGTCATGAAAACACTAGAATCATCTTGCTCGGAGTCACTCATCTTTTGCTTGTACCTGCTTTGGCTCGAAGCACCATCAAACCCCCATTTAGAAATAAGTACCATCTGTTTGTCTTCTACGTGCTCCGGTATACTATCCATTATTCTGTTCACTGTAATATTCAATAATTCTTGCAGTTTAATTTTGGCTGAAGAATCCGTAATAGTTATTGATTCACTCGGAGGATAGCAATCTAGTTTAGCTTTTTGTACTCTGTAGTATGACGGATACACATTTTCTGCACCTTCTCTAATAGCACTCTCTCGCAGGATCATATATTGCCATTTAGACAACTTGAGTGAAATAAAAAGACTTAGTGCTTTTTCAGGTGTATATATCGTAGATGTTACGGGTTTCTTCGTAGAGATTGTCACTTCTCTTAGTTTAGATGCTACTTCTGGGTTTTTCAGCATATATTCAATTACGGCCGCAATATCATCGGCCATCCTGCTTAAAACGTTCTGCTGCAGCATATGCCAATTCATCAGCGTTTTCGGATTGTAAGTCACTCGATCTTTTTTTCTTCTGTTTGGTTCCCAGATCTTCGAATGACTTACGTTTTGTTGTAGTCATTGTTCCAACCGATGAGGTCGATCCTTCATAGTTTAAATCACCTGATTCTTGGGTGGGTGAATCGGATCGCCAAACTACAAAGCTTGGCCAATCAACATTTTCCATAAGCCAATGTTCATAAGTACTTCTAAACTTTTTCGTATCTCTTCGGCACTTCTGCCATCTTTCCAAAGCAGCTCTTGAAAATCTTTGGCAAAATTCCTTGAGGGTATCATAGTCTTCTTCAGATAGTTGTCCATTGATTTTAGTAACCACTTCTTCCATCAAGGTTTTGTAGTTAAAAGAAGGTTCCTGATTTCTCAAAATCACGTACAAATCTAAGTTGGTCGTTAAACCCTCCATTGCTTGCAGTTGAAATGTTCCAGAAGGAATAAACAATAAAATTGAACTGCAACCTATTTATTGCATATTACTAATGAGAACCCATTGAAATCTGGGTAATTATCATCCTTGATGATAATAAGATAATATTTAATTTATTTTTTTACTTAATGCCAACTCATTAAGAATAATTAAGAGTGATTTAGTTAATTTTTACTTTTAATCATACACTTAATGAGCACCGATTGTGCTCATTAGGGGGCAGGGAGATAAAGGGCCAAAAAGTGAGATATGTCATTATTCCAATGACCTCATTTTTGAACATCCATCTCATCTAAAGCCATTATTTAATTTTATCCCACGATTAAACGTGTCTTGCAAACTTAAATACCTCCTAAAAACCAAGTTTTCCCTATATAAAACGTTTTTGATTTTTTTTTAAAAAAGTGCACCTGCCCGGGAAATTTTGAGAACGCCGAAAAATCATAAATAATTGGTACTAAATTCCTGCGGAAGGATATTACGGGAAATTGTGCACTTTCTGAGATATTCCGTTTTTTCATATACGCTCCATACAAAATTTTATAAAAAAAATTATTACTCGGCGGTTTTCCAGCCAAATTGACCCATATTCATTTTTTTACCTAATTATGAGGAGTAGATTCGATTTCAATTAAAAAAATAGGCACTTAGAAAATTAAGTCCCTATTTCTATGGAGAGGCCATTTTCGTTCCACAGTGCGCCGTGGCAAAGGGGAGGCGTTACCAATTCCAAACAAATTATGCACTGGTACAGTCAGCATCATAAATATATATACATTAACAACGTTTCAGAAATATATATACAACTTTATTCCCTTGCAGTAGAGTCGTGTTTCCATATTTTTGAAAGTTTAACTGTATCCTTATTATTAGACGTGACTGTACCAGGCTGTCCAGGCTTATACGGATTTAAACTACCATTCATCTATACTAATATTATAAAGCTGATGAGTTTGTTTGTTTGTTTGCTTGAATGCGCTAATCTCAGAAATTACAGGTCCGATTTAAAAAAATATTTTAGTATTAGATAGCCTATTTAACGAGGAAGGATATATTATATCATACTCACATATACCAAAGCGAAGCGAGGGCGAGTCGCTAGTACTTCATACATTCGCGAGGGGTACTATTTTTGCTCTATTTTCTTTAAACACATTTAAACCCTACCTCCGTCGCGTTAATGGAGGATGAATGGAGGACGTAGAGATTAGAACACAACCTGTTCATACATCTAAAAGGAAATTAGGAGTCTTAAATAATCTAAAAGTTGTCGCAGATATAACCGCTCGGCACCGGATCAGGGTAGTGATTCTGTAAACAACGCCGGTCGTACGGACTGTCGAGTGATATCCAAGCGGCGAGATTAAGTAGTCCCGTCAGTGCGAACAAAACACATTGTAGCGCGTGCATTTTCAATTAAGCAGCCTTATACGTTCGACCCATCGGCAGGAACCATGCTGCTAAATTGAAAAAAGAAAAAAGCATTGAAAAGCTGAGGTTTGATTTGTGTTAGTACTATACATTTTTCACTTTAACTTTTAAAATTCTAACGTAATAACACAAATCAAACATCACTTTGAGCTGAGGCGGTGCCGAGCGGTTATATCTGCGACAACCTTTACAGGTTTGGGTTAAGTCGGTTAGACACGCATCAGAACGTATAGCGAGTGAGAGGTAGAAACACGAAGGCGGTTTTAAGAGCTACCAATCGTGCTGTGCCAACTTTTATCGAAAGGAAGAGGACAATAAAACATATTAGTCTAAATATAGTCACTATATTTGTCATATTAATTAATATTTTAACAAAGGTGGTTTGCGTGTGGTAAACTTAAATACGAAAAATAATATAATACATTATAATTATCCATACAAAATCTTGTTGAGACCCATAACTAAAAAACAAAGACTGCCACTTGTGTATTATATTTAGTTTTACTAATAAAATAATGCAACATAGCAAACTAACAGACTTACCTGTATAAAATATAATTTTAAAAAGGAAAGTGCTCATGTCAAGTTATGAAAAATATTAGCCAAGGTTCAAAGGCAACTCAGGCCTGTATTAATAAATTCATCTTAGCTGAGACGCCCATCACAAGATACGTCAAAGTAGAGCCGAGTAGAGACGAGCATTAGAGTTGAGATTCGTTTATTAATACGACCCTCAGTCAGCTGCACCTATATTTTATGTATGGCAAACTGCTCCCTCTCTGGACGCATTTTAACTTTGGTCACCGCATATCTATGAAATATTTGCCAAAATATAATTAGTCAATAGTTTTTTTTATTAGAGATAAAATCTCATGCTCCTGATTGCTTAACTCATTATTTAGTGATATAATCACTGGGAGCTTGAGCGGAACTAGTTGCCGTGCGGTGGAAGGAGCCCAAGTTCCAAATTGGAGTACTATAATGTGCATTGACAGAACCCTGGCAAGGTGATGCTTCATTCATAGCGGATTGTATTGGTCTTTTGCCAATTATCAAAGGAAAACATTCATCAGAAATACAAGATAATGCATTTTGAATCCGTTTCATTCTATTTGAACAATCCTCAAAATGATCAGTTAAATGCTTCAATTCAAGAGTTCCACAAATGTTGTGATGAGTTTTCAAATTTTTGTCTATTACCTTAAGCCCTTCAACTGAGTTATAAGTAATTTTTTCCCCGCTATAAAAAAAAATCTCCATATCAGTACCATTCTCCATCAGCTGACATTTGGCTAATGTGGAATACAGTGTTAGTTTAGGTGTTTTTGCTTTAACAAGATCAACGAAACGGGAAGCATACAGATATTTCTTCCAATGTTTTTGAGGTAAATTGTGATATGAAAACACTTCATCAGGCTTAGGTTCATGTTCAACATTGAAAACTTTAGGCTTATCCTTATTGTTATCAACTGTATAAATTATGATCTTCATTCCATCTTTGGATATTTTACAAATTTCAACCACTTTTTCTTCTCTATCTTTACCTTTCCTTTTAATAAATTCGACTATTACACCAGTAGCTTCAATTTTCAATATAGCATTTCGAGTCTTATGTGATATTACAGGCAATCTGTCAGCACATAGTGGAGGCACACTTAAAACATTGGTATTAACTTTGCATACATTAGGTGTGTTTTCAATATTTTCATCAGTTTGAAATTTTGTCCCATCTTGCAACTTTTTGCAATCATTTTTTCTAATATTATCTAAAAAAGATGTACCACTAGTAATTGAGGCAATACCAATATTTTGCGCATAGTCATTGTTAGGCAGATTTTGATTTCTAATATCTATGTTATCTGTAGGTAAATTTTCCTTTCCACCACAAATCTTGAACTTATAACCAATGCTATGAGCTGATAAATTATTTTGCATACATGCCAGTACATTCCCTGAGGGTGGTCTTACTTCTCTATTGACTAACACAGGAACATTATAATCTGGGCCAATGGCGTAGTCTGATCCTGTTTTATCTTCATTTCTTATTAGTTTACTACTGTGTTGAGTACTATGCAGGGTAGTGGTAAAACCAGAGTCTCTTGACAGTTCTTGTCTACCGACACATGGTGCAGTGACCATGCAGTTCACAAAAGGGTGATCAATTATCTGTTTGAGTGTTATTCTTTTTGTTGGATCTTTGCATAACAGTTTTTGTAAAATATCCTGGGCTTGTATGGATAGTACTGTTGGTATCTTGTAATCAGCTTGAATCACTCTATTTAGTGTAGTTTTAACATGCTGGGTGTGAAATGGAGGACTGCCCACTAATAAAGTGTACAATAAGCATCCTAGGCCCCACACATCAGCTGGTAGCCCATGCAGTTCTCTGGAAGCCACCTCTGGAGAAATGTAATTAGGTGTTCCACACATGGTTACATGTTTTTCATCTGGTCCATTCAGCTGCGTTGCTAGTCCAAAATCAGCAATCTTCACAATTTGGTCTTTTGTTACAAGCAAGTTATTTAATGACAAATCCCTATGTATTATGTTATGAGAATGCAGATACACAACTCCACTTAAAACCTGCCTAAATATATCAGCAGCAGCTGTTTCAGAAAGGGTACAAGTACCTAGCTTAAAGTGTCGGGCTAATTCACCATTATGAGCTAATTCTAAGACTAAATAAACATAATGTACGTCTTCAAAAAAAGTGAACAATTCCAAAATAGCTGGATGCTTTAAGCGAGAGTGTATGGTGACCTCCTGTCGTACTCTCCCAATCATGCCAGCATTTGCCATAGATGCTTTGTCTATCATTTTGATAGCAACAAATATATTTGTTTTGCGACATTTTGCTCGATATACATGGGCAAATCCTCCTTTACCTAGATGTTCAAATATTTCATAGTCTTCAATCTTCTCACCAAATGCAGTCATATTTAGTATATCCTTTTATCAAAAACAAAGTTAAATGATTTGTCAATTTTATAAAAGGATAGCTTCTGAACATCCATTATTTTTGAGTATACTGAAACAAACATAAGAATGAAAGAATATAACAATAAACTTATGACTTCTCAGAAATTAATATACTAAAAACATATACATAATTCATAACTTACTTTATTTACAATCCATTTGGCATCCTCAATACTTTTAGCTATCATTTCTTTTACTCTGTCTGGGTCAGGTTCAACTTTATGTTGTTTAAAACTCTGAAATATTTTATAAATAAGTATGATTTATTAAGTTAATTGTCAAAGTTTTGATGAGTGGCCAGTGATTAATGAGAGTGATAACAATGGTTGAATTTGAAAAACTATTTGGTTTTCCAAATTCAACCATAGTTATCACTGTCATTAATCATTGGATCGTTTACCAAAAAGATTCATGTAATGCACTCTCGTGATTTAATATAAATTAACAAAATGAATACCTGTTTGATAGAAAACTTGTAATATTTACAGGCGTCTGGCGGTAACCTCTCGCATTGACGTAATAAATATTTGTAAAGTTGTAATGATGTCATAACAATCCTGGACTCTACAGAATCGTTAGAAAAACGCCTAATTATTGAATTTTATTTCATCTAAGTCACTTTTCTGTTAAATAACAAACTTAACTTGATTACGCAAGGTTTGTAGATACCCAACCAAACACCCAAGCCAAGACAAGACCAGACCACAGACAGCAAGCTATATTTACATTTGCATTGCAATGCATGCAACTGTCATTCACACAGACACAGATTACAGATAAGTCTAAGAAAATGGAATGGAATTAGTACAATTACTAATTCCATGCAAAAAAAAATACGTTAATCGTTATAAAAATCGCTTGTATAACGCTACGCACGGCAGCCTGTATGTTGCTTGGCCGTGCTTGGTTAAGTTGTGTTTAACTTTGGAACCTGTCACTAATACCCTGGTAATTATCGTAGCCTGTTTGTGCAAAATGTATAGTTTTTAGAGTTGTTGGTAATTCTGTAGCTCTGCCTACCCCACTCTGGGAATTAAGGCGTGAAGCGTGAAAATCGAAGTTCGAAGTTACGTTAGTTCGATCCCTTTCTCTAGATTAAGTCTTGAATTGAGTTGACAGGGATGGAGCTAACGTAACTTTGAACTTCGATTTTTAAAAATCGAGTTGCGTGTGGTGAAATAAAATGATTAATTAGTGTTTAGCGCTAAAATTGTGACGTTTTAACATGAGGCGGTAAAAAATAAAACAGTGGGAATAAAAAGTAAGGCCCTCGATTGTTTTATGCGATAAGAGCTACGTTAATCACGACGCGTTTGACGCTCATTATTTTTAAGCAGAGGCCATACTAAACGTACATACATACATACACATTATTATTAGAAATGCAGAATTACCAAACATTGTTTTACGCGGTGAACACAGCGGTAACCGCAGTAACTTAATATCTGAGGCCCTACTTTGAAAATCGAAGTTCGAATTTACGTTAGCTCCATCCCTGTCACTCGTCATTCGAGACTAAATCGAGAGGAAGGGATGGATAGAGCGGAACTTTGAACTTCGATTTTCAAAGTAGAGCCGCTGCGTTGGTGGCGGCGGACGACGGCGGCTCGTTGTGCGTGAAACTCTTAACTAATAATCGTAGTTTTCAAATAAACATTCTCTCCGAATTCGTCACAGGTTTTGGATTTGTATAATTTCCTCGCATTGTTTGAGAAAAGCGTTTTGCCTTATCGGTAACGAGGATTTTCCGTCTCATATTTTAGCTGACTGCTAACCACCGCGTCAGGAGATCCCATACTTTCCGCAGCTATGCAAAAATGTACTATTTACGAATATAATCACTACTTATAACATTTTTTTGGGTAAAAAATGGGTCATGTTGTCAATTTCAGGCCTAATTGCGCGCTCGTTTTCTACTCTTATTTGTCAGTGGCGGTAGTGTAGTAAGCATGTTTGCGGTAAGGTAAAAATGAAAAAACGCCTTCTTTCTATTACAGTCTACCTCTACTCTAACTAATCTGTGCTGTGCCTGTCTGTCTGTATCACGGATATTGCAGAAAGAACGGCAGAAGGAAGTTAGTTCTTATTTTCAACATCGTATCGTATCGTATCGTTCAATTACTCCTTGCCTCAGACAATAGAGCAGAATGGCATTTTTAGCTGAATCAAATCATTACTTACTGCCGTGTAACTAGGTGAAGTGTTTGTCAGAATGTGAAACATGTACGATTATTTTAGTATTTAGTGGTTCAAGTGAGGATACTAATATTATGAGGAGTAATTTACCTTTTATGCTCATGATTGTGTTACTTTGATAATGATTCGTTTGCACTAATGTGGTATGGCACTAGTTACGATTCGACGTTCTTCGAGTGTACAAACACCAAGGAAAACGGTGAGTAACAAAGAGTAGAGCAGCAGTACGTGATAAATTGTTTCTACCCAGTATATTATTTAGTAACCTACAAGATATAGATAAGTGCAGTCTGTTAAATTGACAGTTTGATTAACTGAAGCTTTCCTTCGTCCTTGATCTATGATAATTTTAAGGCAAAATAAACCTTGTAGGCCACAGCTATATTCTAGTTTGTTTAGTTATATTTTGTATAGTTTTATTTATTTTAGTAACCTGAGTAGTCTGTAAAAATATGCCTAGTTAAAAGTACTTACAGCATCACTGCTAACTGACCAATTGTGAGCCTTAGGTGACAAGATTCACAAATGGTCAGTTAACTGTGTTGCTGATAGTACCTAGATATTTACTAAAGTAATATTTTGATTAACTAGTGTTCTTTTTTTTTGCTTTAAATATCTATTATCTATTAGCACTGTTGATATTTGCAATCAGGCAATAGGTACTCTTATGGTTTAAGTTGAAGCAAATGAAAAGTATCAAGGGAACAACATTATGACCATCACAGATTTCAGTGTTAAATCTATTGATGTGGTGTATCCATAGTATGCTTGCTGTGTAGAAGGAAGGGACTCCACACTTACAAAGAAGTATTTGTTTTGTCTATAATCAGTAGTTTAAAAGTTTATTTAGATGATATAGGTATGTTGGATTCTTATTTACTTTTATTAGGAGAGGTACAATTTTCGTCTGTTTTTACCCTTCCATGACTGATAAACATGGGTCTGATAGGACTAAAAGGAAAATACACAAAAAAATCAACAAGTCATATGTCATGCACCAATGGGGAGGGGCTCCATTTGCATCCAAGCTTGTGTCCCTCCTCCTGAACCCTGAACCTCCCAGATGTGTCGCCTGCGGGGCAGCACCAACACCCTGCTTGCCGATATAGAGGGGAGATGGGACAATCCTTTTTACAGGAAGTGGATGTCGGTTCATCTCCCAATGTACCAAGACCCTAAGTAGCTATGTAAGACCTAGGTTAAGATTGTATACACTAACATTAGCCATTTAAGTATTCTTTGTTACTAACAATCTATGGGCCCAGTTGCCTGAAATAAATAAATATTATTATTATTATTATTGTGTGTAAACATAACACATTGTTTTCCCATGTGTGCCCCACTGCTACATAATGGCAAGTTATGGAAAACCGGGGACTTTCGGCTTAAGTCTTGTTTCTTCACTAAATAAATACTACATTGATAAAACCCTAGAACAACATTTAATAATCAAAACGGATAACACCTTTGTGTATATGCTTTGCTTGAGAGTATACTATGTAATATGGTTGTCACTTGGATTATATTATATTGACATAATTATATTCTAGTAAAGTAGCTGGCCAGGTTGTGTGGTATCCTTCTTGATTTGATTGTAAGTGTCAAATCTTATGTTTTGGTACCCATGATGTTGGCTTTGTTTACAATTGAATGAAAATTGGCAAGCATGTTATGCTGATGTATGCTTATTACTACTTGTTGCAGGATGAGGCAACCAAATCAAACGAAAGCCCTGAAGACGATGTCGGAAGCTGTATCAGCAAGAGGTAGGTAATAACAGTTTTTTGAAAGCATTGTTTGCTGCATACTAATTTACTTTCAATTTACTTTAAACGCATCAACATTAGCATCAATTAATATTGGCTTTGTTAATCTATAAAGTCTGTTCCTATTCAGACTGCCAATGACTAAAACAGGTATACCTTATAGACTGTAATTGTCTTTAGATAGAGGATGAAATTGTGATGAGAATAATGTTACCTCTAATTAATTTGTTAAAAAGGTTAAATACATATTCCTCACTATCATCATATTATTATGGTGGGTGCAACAGAGACGAAAACCTCTCTTATCAATAAAATCTATCAAAACATCACTACATTTTCATGTCAGGCAGACAGACAGGCTTCAGTCAATGCCATGGTCAGGGTTCGGAGTTTTCAAAGTTTAGTAAGACTAAAGAGAAATACAGAGTTGACATTCACGTTAAAACCCGTGTCATACTCATAATCATTTTCAATCATTTATGGCATTCCACAATTTATTTATATTATTAATAATCACTTAAATTATACATTGCTTGGTATGCTTTAACATAATCAGATGACTTACATTATTCTTGTAGTTACATGCTTTATGGATATTGGCATTAAGACACTTAACTGTATGTGGTGATGATCATATTACTTTAATAAAAAAATGCTTTATTTAAATAAAAACACTTGAAACGAACATCTTAGCCTGATTGTGCAAAATGAGATTACAGAACTATCAACAAGTTTTTAGACTTGTTGGTAATCCTGTAGCTCTGCCTACCTCACTCTGGGATTGAAGGCGTGAGTGTATGTATGTATGTATGTATGTATGTACTTGAAATGATTGTAATTTTTTTATTATAAATTATTACATTGTAGTATGCAATAAATGATAGAGTATGAATATGACACTAGTTTTAATATTAATGTCGACTCTATATCTCGCTTTAGTCTTACCGTGCTATGAATACTCCGAACCCTGGTCATGGTATTTTCATTGATAGTGCATTTCATCAAAAAATACAAGATTATATAGAGATTACTACCTCAATATAAACATGAAGACAATGATTAAGTGTATAAATAAATAATATGACCATGCTCAACCTTCAAAAGTATGCGAATATGGAGTAAAAATGGTAAATTGAGTTTAGTTTATATGAGACAATGAAAAGGTCCTGACTATAGGTATCTATTTTGTTGTCATAATCAGTTTATTCAGAAAACTATTGGGTTTAGCACACATTGCTTCAATTTTGCTCGAGGACATTTTGGTACCTAAGCCTTTTTTATGCCACCAAAAACATTAATACAGTAAAATTAGCAAGTTGAAAATTATAAAATAAATATTTAAATTTGGAGATATAATAATCTGAAAATTGTTAACAATGCACCTCTAGCTTGCAAGTGTTAACAGTGATATATATTTCAAAGTAGGAGCGCAATATTAATTCTACTTAGTTTTTTATATAAAGAAAGCTGGGTTGTAATTTAGAAGAAAAAAACAAGCATGGCAAGTGTTAGGGTTGTCGCTTGGTTGGACGCTATTGACAAAAATTCAACAATGTATCACAATGTAGTAAAGTAGGAAAAATAGTTTTGTAACTTAAGACAGGGTCCGCCTAAAGCAAAGGGGGCGCATTAAAAGGACTTAGAATTTTTTTGACCAAAAATGAAATTTTTATAGGAATCACAAAACACTTAGAAAAATTTCATTCTAAACGCTAAAATAAGCATGTTTTGTAGAAAAAACTTTTTCTCTAAAATCAAAAATGGCCGAGATAATTGACTTTGAAATTTCTAAGCACTTGTAAAATTTACAAGGCGTCAGGGACTTAAAAAAGTTTTTGGCAAAATGGTATCATTATGACATATAATTTAAATGACTTTATCTTATAGAACACGTTAAAATAAGCATGTTTTACTTGAAAAACTTTTCTCTAAAATCAAAAATGGTTGAGTTATAGGGGTTCAAATGTTGGTTAAATTTCAAGGCGTCAGGGACTTAAAAAAGTTTTTGGCAAAATGGTATCATTATGACATCTAATTTATCTTATAGAACACATTAAAATAAGCGCATTTTACTTGGAAAACTTTTTTCTAAAGTTAAAGATGACTGAGATAGACTCCATCAAAGATTACAATAGTGAGGTCGACGGAGGAGGTCCGCTTCGCGGACCTCCTATTCTACGTAGTTTTGGCGCTTCGCGCCTGGACAACAAACTAACCTAACCTAAACCTATTTTCTAAACCACCATTTTGCCAAAAACTTTTCTAAGGCCCTGACGCCTTGAAATTTAACCAACATTTGAACCCCTATAACTCAACCATTTTTGATTTTAGAGAAAAGTTTTTCAAGTAAAACATGCTTATTTTAACGTGTTCTATAAGATAAAGTCATTTAAATTATACGAGCCCCAATGCAAATGAGTTCGTCCGCCAGAAAAAAAAATATTAACCTAACTTCAACATAAAATTCAGGGAGACCTAGATGTTTAGTAGAAAATCTAACATAAAAACCATATAGATTATAAATAATATTTTATTTTCCAACAAAAAAAAATATAACATTCCACGGTAATAAAAAAAAAAACATTATTTCGCAAAATGTAACACCCGCAAAAAAGTTCGTCTTCAGTTCAACCGACGCAGAATAGAACGTCTACCATTTGGTGGCGTCACCTTTTGCATCTAAAACGGCTTTGATCCTGAACGGCATTGAATCTACTAACTCTCGACACTCTTCAGGGGTTATTCCATTCCAGACACAGCTTAGTTTCTCCTTAAGATCAGCTTTTGACCTAGAAGGGTCCTTTCGCAACTTCTTCTTCATTTTTCACCACAAAGTTTCTATGGGAGATAAGTCTGGGCTACTGGACGGCCATGACATGGTAGGGATTTTTTTGGACTTCATCCACGCCATCGTTGTCTTGGCGGTATGGCATGAGGCACCGTCTTGTTGAAAAGTAAATGCATTTCTAAGTTTCAACTTCGGTATAGACGGCAGCAAACTCTCTTCCAAGATGCTTTTGTTTTTCTCGGCATTGACGGTTCCATCTATAAATTGCAGACGGCCTACACCCTGTGCCGACATACAGCCCCAAATCATCAAAGATGCCGGAAACTTCACCTTTCGCTTAAGACAGTCATTATGAAATGCCTCTCCTTTTTCTCGAATGACTTTACTTCGTTCGTCGCCAACTGTGACGTCGAATTTCGATTCGTCGCTCCATATTATTCTTCGCCACTGATCGGCAGTCCAGTTTCTGTGTTCTTTAGCGAATTTCAACCTGTTGTTTTTCTGTTTTTGAATAAGTAACGGTTTCTCTTTAGCTGTGTAAAAACCGTAGCCCATTTTCTTCAGCACTCTCTTGCAGGTGTCGACTGATATATTCTTTTTAATAGCGTCACGCCATAGTACGGTAAGTTCTCCTGCTCTTGCACGACGATTTTTCTTTATGATCTTCCTCAGAATCCTGTTTTCTGCTTTGCTAGTTATTCGTGGATGGCCAGTTTTCTTTAAACAGGAGACTGTTCCGTGTTTTCGATGATGCTCGATGATCGTTTGAATTGTAGATCGTGGCAACGACAGGTCCTTGGATATTTGGTACGTCGATTTGCCCTTATTGTTATGAGAAATGATAATTTTCCGCACTTCTTCGGGGACTGGTTTACCTCGTGCCATTTTTATAAAATAATGATTAAGAAGTAATGATAATTTGCTTGTAATTTGGCTTTTTATTATAGCCCGTTGACATATTAGATGAAAGAGAATATTCTTTATTCAATTTGAACTATTATTTTACATCATACCACTTAAAAAGCCGTTTTTATTTTAAATAGACGACCTGTTTTGCGTCAAATATGAACTAGACGTAATTTTTTGCTTACAAGATGATAACTTTATGATAGAATTACATTAAGATCGTTAAAATGATCACACTTTGTACAACACAAGATAAAACTAGGTGTAATGACCTCGTGTGTAGCGTATTCCATTAATCATCAAAGTCAATCCGAGATTAAAATATCTGTCTTACAATTAAATATTGTATTTTGAAGTGCAACTAGACGATCTATTATGCATTGGGGCTCGTATGTCATAATGATACCATTTTGCCAAAAACTTTTCAAAGTCCTGCGCCCCCTTTGCTTTAGTCCAACCTAAGACAGTTTCTGAGAAAAAGTGAGTGTAACATACAGATAGGACAGATAGCACAGACAGACAGACGGACATGGCGAAAGTTTCACTTTGGAACCCTAAAAAGAGATGATTAACCCTTGTTTCTAAAATATTTTCTAAAAGTATTCATAAGATTGACAATACACCTACCTACACTACACAACACACTGACCGACTATAAAAGACATTTTTCATCTACACATTTAATGCACAAGAATAGCCTACTAACATAATATATTTATTTGATCAAGGATTAATCTTTACATAGTATAGAACAAAGGCGCTTGCCGCGTCTGTCCGTATATCTGCTAACTCCTCCTCCACCACGCATCGCATTTTGATGCGGTTTTTACTTATTTTTTAACATAAGCACAGTTATAGCCTCGATTAAAATCCTTATTTTTTCCATTACGTAACGAAAGTTAACCATAATAGATAGCTAAAATGACAATTGGCGTTAAGGACAACTAAATTGAATTGTAAAATTGTCCTAAATGCCAATTGCCATTTTAACCATCGAATGATTTAAGTATAGGATTTTAATTGAGGCCTTAACTGTCCTTAACTATGTACAATGTTTTTGAAAACGACCCTTTTACCATAGTCAGATATTTTTACACTGAAGTGTCACGTGTAACAGAAAACTCACATAAATCGAAGCGAATGAAGGGTAGGTCGCTATACTGAATAAGAATAAATAGCATCATAAGCAACGCAATATTGTTAAATAGCGTTTTAATGAAAGAGATGGTCACTGTGAGTAAACGGTAACAGATATTATGCCATCGCGGAGTTTTAGGATTTTAGAAGAACTACATTTCTCTAATAAGTCATTTTTATGTAAATATCTCTTAAGGTTTAGCCAACGTAAGCCATGTCCATTTATTTTCGGCGACCTAGATTCAAAATATGAATACTTAATTAGGTCTCATCTCTACATACACTCGGCGTCAAAAATATCGCACCTTCGGGAAAAATATGTTCAACCGACATTATACCCTATTTAATCAAGGGTAAAGGTATGACTGTTAGGTATTATTTGAAAGGTAATAAAATATACTTTTTAAAAAAGCTAAAATGTAATTATTGTAACCAGATTTAAAAAAAAATAAGTTTAATGCGAGGACAAGAAAATTGTTTATTAAATTGTAAATTAACATCAATGAAATGGTTAAGAAACAAACAAAAAAGACACTTAAAAGTAACCTTAAACCTAGTTTTACCCCCCCTTGCCCTAACTACTGCTTCCATGCGGTATTTCATTGACCGAACCAACTTCACTACGTCCGACTGAGGAATGAGGTTCCATTCTTCAATCACGGCGTCCTGGAGGTCTTGGAGAGTGGTAGGGATGGCATCACGTGACCGAACACGTCGCTTCAGCTCGTCCCAAAGGTGTTCGATTGGGTTCAAGTCGGGACTTCTCGCTGGCCACTGCATAACAGGGATCCCAACCTCTCCCAGGTAATCACGAACGAGCAATGCAGTGTGGTTGCGGGCGTTGTCGTGCATTAAAGTGAATCCAGTGCCGACAAAACCCGCATATGGGACCACATGCTCTTTCAGGATCTCCGTGACGTCCCGGTGAGCAGTCAGAGACCCCTGCCCGCGAGTGCCCCCCGTCCGGGAGACGCACAGAAGGTCGGTCTTGCCATCTGTGGACATACCGCCCCAGAACATGCACGAACCACCTCCGTAGGCCACCGTTTCTTCAATGCAGGCTTGAGCAAATCGTTCTCCCGACCTTCTGTAGACTCTTCTACGCCTGTCGTTGCAATAGAGGCAGACCCTCGTCTCATCGGAAAAGAGAACCTGCCTCCACTGGTCGAATGTCCAATCGACGTGAGCACGAGCAAACTGCAGGCAGTCTCTGCGATGCTGTGCGGTCAGTTGGGGACCTGTAGCAGCCCTGCGGGCCACAATCTTCTTCTCCCGCAACCTTCTCCTAATGGTGGAGGTGCTAACAGAGGTCGTCCGAGCTTCTCGGAGACGCTGTTGCACCTCAACAGCATTGGAGAAGCGATTGCGTAGAGACGACGACACAATAAAGCGGTCGTCTCTTTCAGATGTGCAGCGTCAGCGGCCAGCTCCATGCCTCCTAATGAAGCCTCCAGTCTCCTGGAACCGCAGGTATACTCGGCGGACAGCAAACCGGCTTAATTTCAGTTGCCGAGCGATATCACATTGCTTGGAGCAGTGCGACCACCTGGGTTGATTCAGCAGCAGTGGTTTCCATTTTTGAGGGTAGTTTTTTTGCTTCAGCTCTCAGCTTTGCTTTAGATGTGTTCTCTTTAACGTCTGGATAGCGAATGATTGACATTTGACCTTTACCAGACTTTTTATACACCTGGAACACGGCACAACTCGCGACCATTCAAACGCGTAATTTGGCACTTTTTTTTCGAAACTCTCAGTTTGCGAAAAAATTTTTTTTGTCTTTAAATTAAATATTGTTAATTTAAAACACATTAATCGTGCTTTCGATTGATACTAATATTTACGAGGTGGGATAATTTTACTAAGGGCTAGATCTGATTGAATCTGATTTTCAACGAGGTGCGATATTTTTGACGCCGAGTGTAGTATAAAACAAAGTCGCTCTTTATCCGCTAACTCCTAAACTACGCAATAGATTTTGACGTGGTTTTCACCATCAGTATTTTACATGTAGGTATATACAATTATCTGCACTAATAGTAATACTATAATAAAGAGGAAAGATTTAATTGTTTGTTTGTTTGAATTGAATAGGCTTCGAAAGTACCTACTGGACCGATAAGAAAAAATATTTCACCATTAGAATCCTACTTTAATTCTGATGAACGGGCTATGTTTTATTTTTCTGCGCGGACGGAGTCCATCCAAAACATAGCCTGTGTTCATCAGGGATAATGTACGATTCTAATGGAGAAGGAACTTTTCAAATCGGTCCAGTAGTTTCGGAGTCTGTTCAATTCAAATAAACAAACAATCCAATCTTTCCTCAATATAGTGTACATGTGAAAGTAATTTTGTCGATTTGCTACCTTTTCACGGCTAAACCCCTGAACCGAAATCTGTTGTAAAGATAGTTTGAACCTCAAGCAAGGACATACTCTTTATCGAGACTCGAGAGTAGCGATAAACGACATGCGGACGGATTCGAGGGAAACAGCTAGTTGATAATAGAACTGGCAAGCAGCTTTGTTAGAAATACGCCCTTTTTGCTTTCTTTATCAGGTCAAGCATCTTACAAAGACTGAGATGCGGTTCACTGATCAATGTTTATAGACTGAATTGACCTTTATCTAATTCTAAAGGTGAAGGCATAAACTTTACCTATTTGTAAGCTTCCCACAATGTCGTCCTATTGTAAGTAGGTATGTACTGAATTACTTACCTCTAGGTTATTTAATCCTTAATTTCGTGTTTGTTGTTAATTTGTCCACTTTTCATATAATAAGTATTTTATACGGAGATTTATTTATTTATTTAATATGATGATATAGGCTTAAAATACCGTAATATTCGCTTTTCCGAAATTCTACGTACTGATTGGAGATGATGTTACATACAAGCCCATAATCACTACATATTATTAAACAAAGTCCTCCGCCGCGTCTGTCTGTATGTTCGCGATAATCTCAAAAACGACCGAATGGATTTTCATGCGGTTTTCAACATCAGTTAGATAATTATAATTATTCACGGAAGGTTTTTATGTAATAATTAATTCTGGTGTTTTTTTACGTATTTTATTTCGTACGGAATTTACTCATTTGAATTTGAAATTTTAACTTCTAAATTCTTTTTAAATTTCATTAGTACACTATTTTAAAAAGGTTTAAGATACAAATAGTAATTATGGTTAATTTTCTTACATAATGTTTAAAATTAAAGTGTGAACTCAACTCTTTTCATGTGCTGCGAGTTCAAGTGTTTAAATTACACAGGATTTATGAAACTAACTATTTTTAAGTAATTAAGATATGTATAATATAGCTTAGAAGTGTCCAGTATTCCTGACAGAATGAGAAATAAATTCATAATTAAATAATTATGAATTATAGCTTTAAATGCCCTATAGTATTTGGTGACATGGATCTCAATAACCAGCTTGTCCAAAAAAAATACAGAAACATAGTTATCTCTTGTTTTTTTGTATTAACTGACAATTTTTTTCATCATGTCATGATTTCACAACGGTATCGTGGTTGTTCACACAATAGGTATCATCCCGGCAGTTTTCACATATTTACACATACGAATGGACCTTAATGTAGGTGTTAATCATTCTTTAGTATTAGTAAAAGAATTCTTGGGAATGATACAAATAAAATTTGATACTTAATGTTAATTTTGCTAATCTTCGGGCACTTCTTCCCAACCTGCGGATTTCGCTATTAATTTGGTTGCGAAAACACCAGGCAGACTTAGTGTTAGGACTGTTATCTGTTATGTAGATTAGTCATTTTGCCTTTATAAAATTAGTAGTAACCTGCTAGTCGCTTAGCGAGCAAGCCGAAATAAATTTAGTAACTTACTTAGATGACAGTCCATAAATTTAGATTACAGCATATAATGTACTTACATGTTATAACATAAGGTATATTCATGTTTTTTTGTTAGTTATTTTTATTATTATATTTACACAGTAAACGTTTAATCTTGATTTCCCACTCTTCTGTTTAATCGAAAGATGCTGCGTCCTGATAAACATATATATTTTATGAATGCTTGTGTTTAGTCGCATAAGGCAATAATTTAACCGAGTCCCCGAGGCGCGTCAAGCGTGGCGTTTTGCTGAGTGCGGCGTGTTCCTGTTCTGTGGCATCTGCGTTGAGTTTCTATATTTACGCGGCAGTTTGTACTCGACTCGGCAAAGGGAAGGCATGAGGTCGCGCGCGAGCGCAGTGGCGTGTCGCGCACGCACCGAGCCGCGCGGGATGCGCACCGCCCGCGCCCACAGCTAAACGCGACACTATGTCAACCTGCCCCAGAGCTGAGTTTTGTGTTCATTGACAGTTTACCAGTGACTCGTGACCTTTATTGCATTGCAACTGCCTTACTTCCAAATGGTTGCATTCAGGTAATCAATCCGACGATGTTTTCAGTCAAACGCATTAATTGGCTGCACTCAGTTATTCTTTGTTTATTTACTGGTTGAAGTAGTTACTTTTTTATACACGTGTGGTGTGGTATTTTGGGGATTTAATAACATGATCGCAAACAGACGTAAATTTAAATCTGTATCAGAGGTCCTGTCTCCTAGTAAAAGTCATTCATAAAATTAAAATTCGCTTATTAGGTTTATGATGTGTCGTTGGCTTGTTTTGCGTTGTTCATAATAGATATTATTTCTTAATACATAAATCTACTGAATATACCTATAAATAGCTGTGATCGAAACGTTGCCTGCGTTAAATATTAGTGAGGCTTTTCATCCGGAAACTGTTTTCTTAAAATAATCCTTTTGACGTCTTGATGTCTATATCAAGTCAAGTCAAACTTATTTTCACATTTACACTATAGGTTTTAAACAGTAGCAGGAGACGTCACATCGCCCGACCTACATATATTGCATCTTAAATGTGTTGAGTCAAGATGTGTTTCTTCGTCTTGACTCAACATATTCTTTGTAACTACTGAAATTACCTATCAGTATTCAATTTAAAATTACACGTCAATCTTCATACTTATTGTAAGCATTTTTATAAGAAATGGTTGCGTTCCGGATCCTAAATTGATAAGGTGTCATGAATGACTATTGTATACTTATGGTCATATGGGTTTACCCAATTTAATATTTTTTTATTTATTCAATTGGGAAACCCCACAACATGGCCAAGGATATCAACGGGAATCTTGGATTATAATAACGCAGCGGGTCTTTCCCATCGCCGGATTGTTGACATGGCAATTTATTTGATAGATTTTCCGAGAAGTGGACTCCATGTTTTCATATATCTAAGTACAAACAACTTATTAAGTACTGTATTCTAATTTCTAGCAAATAAACTTATTTGATTTGAGACAATACAATACAAAACATTTTAATACCAAATACACCAAGTAACGGATATAAGAAAAGAAAATAAAGATTAAATAAGTAGTGAGTCAACAGGCGGTATTATCGCTAAATAGCGATATCTTCCAGACAACCTTACAAATAAGAGATGGTTCAAAATATACAATACAAATAGGCAGGCGGTGGAATTAATTTGAAAATACATAAAAATGTTCTTTAAATAAATACATATAGGTACGTAAATAAGAAATACATATATACATAAGTACAAAACAAATGGTAAAAAAACAACTAAGGAAGTTACAAAAGGTATTATTTTAAATTTACTTGTATTACATTTATTTTAAATTTTGGATTAATTCTACATGATTTAACATTATGTTTTATTGAAAAATGCAGTATTATTATAGTTGAATGAAATGAAAATAAACAAAATACGCTATTTACCTACACTATACAATAATAATTAGAATAATTAAGAAGTAATGTAAACTATTATCTACTTAAAACTAGAATTATTTAATTGATTAAGCCTGTCTCAGTTCCAAAGGAAGAGAGTTCCACAACCAAACAGCCTAAAATGTAAAGGAGTTATTGTAAACTTTAGAAGAATAAGAGGGTACAGTTAAGATATTTTTTTCGATACATACGTTATATATAGTACATGCATACGTTCACATTGTGACTGCTGCTTTAAGTAGAACTGTTGCAGCCCAGCCTGCGGGCTCATATTTAAATTACCTATCTACTTTAAAACAGTCTAAATATCTTAACACTTTCACAGGTGGTGACGTCTATAGACGTCAAGCGGTATCGTTAATTGATCTTTAACCAAGCTACCGTACCTACTGGTAAGGGAAAAGTTCGTCGTTCTCGTGTTCGAAAATGAACTCTGTTAGAATTCAAACTTCCAAATAAAAATATATTGAGCAGCTAGTGCTTATCGTTTGGAAATCTCCGCATATATCAATGGGGTCGGTAACTCAGCATGGAGATAATGTACATATATCATCGTTCATATAATTGAGCTATCAATTAAAAATTTCCTGTTAGACTCGGCATATTGTTATTTTCGTTTGTTTGTTTACACAGACCACGTTGCCGCTTGTCGCGTAGGTACATGATTGCGCCAACCAAATCAAAACGTGATGGATTTTTTTTAGATACAGTTACCTAGTCTACTGTTTCGTATCAAATTTAGTTTACATCCTACCTCCTATAATACGGTTACAATTGACCTTTGCATACCATTATTTTCCCTTGGTTGGAGGATAGCAGAATTCGGGATCATGTAACGCATAGTTAATTTTTTAAACACCTGTTTTTTTGTTAACTATAAACATGTGCTTATTAAATAAAGCGATCTTTAATTTAAAGCTCGATTTAATCTAGTAAAAATAGGGTAAAATCATTTAGCTAGCGGTATTTTTGCTGGAAACTGATTTTCTTATAGCAAGTAAATGTTCGATATCGTTCGTTTTGAGTAGGTCTCATAAAATAAAATCTTAAAACACAACCGACAAAATCCAGACAAATAATATTTTCGTATTTTGAAAATGGTCTGAAGACGACTTTGCTCCGACCGTTTTACTCGTTAACGTACCGCGGGATTGTTGTATTCCGGTGTGGAGGTAAGCCGGGATTGTTGTAAGCCAGTGAAATTATTCACAAAGAGGCATTCCATCTAAGTCCTCGCAGGGTTGGCAACGCATTTATTTGCAGTCATGAGATTGCATTAGCCCACTTATCACTTTGCTGCTTCAGGCTTGAGTTTGCATTTCCAGGTCTTTGAAAAACAGATCCCTAATATAAACACGTCGCTTTCTTCCCGAAAATTGTACAGTTCCGGACCAATTCTACTCAGATGACGCAAATTGAAGTGCGCGACCGGCCAAGTACATTAATTTAAAAAAATCTCACTACCCAATTAATCCATTTGTTTTTAACTTTACTTTAACCATCGCTTGAAATGTGCTGTACAATCTTACATAAAATCACACCTGCTTCCCAGAGGGGTACAATCTTAATCCGCTAATAAACAAGGAATTGCTGTCAATTTGTTAAAATATTGCAGACTAAATCTGTACATCATTCTACATCGAAATCATTCTACGTAAAAATAATTTTATTGAATATATTGATATACTGATTTACCCCCGTGTGGTTGCCGCGTTGCCGGGTTAGAATAGTGTCACTCCGCGTGTTCGCGTGGATGTCGTAAGGGGCGACTAAGGGAAAAAAGACTGTAGTACGTAGGTACTGTTAGGCGATGGCCTTGCAACCTGTCACTAAAACACTGGTACAGATGTAGAGAATAATCCTTTCCCATTCTTTTTTGTCGTATAAATTCGTATTTATCTTGTTTTTTCAATTGGCTTCATTATCTATCAATAAGCCAACTGCGAAAGCAAGATAAATACGAACTTACCCGACAAAAAACTATGGGAAAGGATTATTCACTACATCTGTAACCATCTTAGCCTAATTGTGCAAAATGTGGTTACAGAATTATAAACAAGTTTTTAGAGTGGTTGGTATTTCTGTCGCTCTGCCTAACCCACTTTGGGAATAGGTAAAGGCGTGAGGTTATAATGTGTATTTTATTGAATACTAGCGACCCGCCCTCGCTTCGCTTCGGTTTGCGAGTTTTCTGTAACACCCGTACATAAAACAGAGTTTATTATACATAAAAACCTTCCTCTTGAATCACTCTATCTATTAAAAAAGCATCAAAATCCGTTGCGTAGTTTTAAAGATCTAAGCATACATATGGACAGACAGCGGGAAGCGACTTTGTTTTATACTATGTAGTGATGCTTTAAAATCACACGATTATCTATTTGTTTTAAACTTCACTTTAACTATCGCGTGAAATGTGCCGTACAATCTTAATCCGCTATTAAACAAGGACTTTCTGTCAGTTTGTTAAAATGTTGCAATAGTTGTAGTTTCAGATTTGACACGTAACCCTTGTCCCTGAAATTACAAGGTGATAATTACTTAATTGGAGTTCTCATTTTGCTAAGACGAGCCGCGATTTAAATAACAATCACATTCAGAAGGACTAATGAGGCAAGCAAGCGAAAGCCGCCGCGGCGCGAGTGCGCCTTGGCCGCGTGGTTCGGTGCTGGAACTCGCACCGAATTGGGTAAAGCAAAGCGATGAAACAAGCGAAGCGCGGCCGCGCTCCCGCGGGGCTATATGAGGGCGCGCAATGCTTTGGCAACACGCCGCTGCTATTTATAATGAACCTTGAAAGCAACCGCCCTTGCCGCTTTATTGCAACTAGACATTTGAAAAATATCACAAAATCTCGAGCTGCTATCATAAACGATTTCTGGCTAACTTTAGTTTACCAAGGCACTCTTATTATATTTTTAAACATCATTTACGCTGTCCCAAACAACACGTGGTTTGTTTAAACATATTCGATACAGATCATTTATTCTATGTCGTAACTATAAGAATAGCAAAAATGTTCCTCTTAATATCTTGGTTCGAGTTTTGTATCATTATTACAGACGGAAAATTGACAGTAAGCTAAGCTATAGGTATTTCTCGAAGTCTTTATTTTGTATTTCTCGAAAAAATTGAGTCGCTGCTCGCGAATTTATACCAAAGAACTACTGCTTAATTAATTAGTTCCACCTGTCATAACATGGAACTCTTTTTAGCTAAATAATAAGTTAGTTAAATATGTATCGTTAAGATACAATTATTTATTTTAAAAATACTTTCCAAACTTCGACTTGGTTTTTACAACAAACCCGACGTAAGATCACTGCAATGACGGGGATATTTTCTTCACGCGAAACGCCACCACGAGGTTTGCCTTATACGTCCTGGTGCGGTGTATCGTGTGATAATGCAACTGCATTTAACTAGTATTGTGGGGAAGCTCGAGTCGTGAGTCACAGTTGCAACACGACCGGAGGCGTCGAGGCAAGCCCGCCGCGGGCCAGCCAGCGCGTCGGGCCTCCAACGGCGGTGTCGAGGCGGGTGAAAGGGAGGTTAAATGCCGCCGATTGCCGCCCGCCGCCGCCGTCTCAACGCGGATTGCCGCAACTTTACTAAAAATGGCGTCATTCATACACTTCGCGGTTTCATTATAGTTAAAAAATCTTGCGGTATATTTTTTCTCCAAATCTAAGTACCTACCTAATTTGATTTCAAGCGATGATCATACTGGGTGTCCCAGAAACCAACGTCAACCTGCCTAGGGCTGATAGAGCAGCTCATAAGCTATCGATTTAACCCCCATGTGTGTTCAGCAATTGTTATTAGTTTCCGAAATATTGATCATTTTAATCGGTTTTTTTGTCATTTTTCCTTATGTCCGTGATACGAAAAACCCCTAAATTCATGTATTTATACTTTTTTTTTTCAGTGTTTTCTTGCATGATTAGAATCACTGTGAAATAAGGAAGTTTTTAAAGCTACATGACATATTTTTTTTGAGTAAACACACAGTTTGTTTTTCCATACTAAGGGAACCCCGCGTTGAATTTTCACCAAGTATGGAAAAACAAACTTTGTGTTTACTCAAAAAGTTGTAATGAAAAAAAAAATGTCATGATCAATATCTCGGAAACTAATTACAATTGCTAAACATACATAGGGGTTAAATCGATAGCTTATGAGCTGCTCTATCAGCCCTAGGCGGGTTGACGTTGGTTTCTGGGACACCCAGTATAATTAAGAGATGGTGGAATTCAACATTACATACCTACATATTAAAATTAGAAATAAAATATCACGCAACTTCTTTTGCATCAATTCTAGAATTATGGTACCGTTTATCAGTTTCTTACCGAAATGAAAGCTTTACTTTTCTAGGCTACGATCACCGCTTGACAACCAAGAGGCAGAGGTTTTTGTTATATCGACACTCATTTTGGAGGATATATTATATCCGAAAAATTGTAATGTGGAGTCCGATTATACCGACTTATGTGCAGCGTTAGTTCAGCTCCGTAGATACCTGCCGATAAGTAGGTAGTTAACTAGTTAGTTTGTTTGCCGTTCCTCAGAACATATTTATCCTCAGGTCAGTCCGGAATTAATAAGCGCTGGGGTCGCGTGACCCTTGCGCTTGTACAACATTTACAGTGGGATACCAGATGCGCATAGTACTGCCTCGCCTTTCAAGGCTTGCAGAGAGGCTGCAAGGGCGTCCTCCTCGCGGCATCGCTCCGCGACCTTCTTTAGAGGGTTGCATGTCTAACCTTAGGTACTAAGCCAATGTACCAATATCCAGACAGCAGTAGTAGAGACAAAAAGCTTACGGTGAAAATTTTAAGATAGACCAAAGGGGAAGTCATGTGAAAGTGGATGCCGCTTATATCAAGCCTGAGTATGTCATGGAACGGTGGTATTCTTATGTTCCAGCCTCAATGAGTGCTACTTCGCGAACAAGGGTGCGGCGCTGGTGCTTGCAGGCTGCGAGCGGCGTCACGCGGTGCAGGCACCGGCGCCGCATCCGCAGCCGCAGCCCGACATCCAGCACAACCTGCAGGCCATGTTCTACCTGCTTCGCCCCGAGGAAACGCTTAAAATGGTAACCCACCCAATGAAACCATTCTAATTGTTACTTAATAAGTAAAAAAAGCATAATCCTCCGCCAGTTGTACATCGCCCATATGTAAACCCCTTGCAAAGAAAACGAGCGATTCGATTTTTTCAAGTAGTTTAAACATACTGTAACTAAATGAAATTTTATGCTACCGCATTAAACTAATATTATTTGTATAAAATCATAATTTTTCTTTGTTAACAATACTTTCTTTATTTTGAAGCATAAAAATGTTAGCTATAGTTATTTAAACTACAAAAAATGAACGAAAGTGCCTGTTTACTTTGCAAGGGTTTAATTTGTTTGAAATTAATTTGAAAAGTAAGTATTATATTATGTTTAAATATTCGTGTTAAATGTTTAAACGCTTTGCATATCCAACGCTCGCAGGTGAAACTGCCTCAGTAGTTAATAACCGTTAACATCCGATCAGAGTAAAATCATCTTGTCGAAGGTAATTCAGATGTGTTAAATGAATGATGTAGCTCAAATTTAACAGTTAATTTATCCTTCTAGGCGGTGGCCTTATTTGAGCACTGTCCAAGTGACCGCGTTACAGGAGGCTACAGACCTAGTTAAGAGCTTGCGTGTTTCCTCAATTACTACTTAATGTATAAAAAATAACGGACGGAATCATCGTGATTTACTGGTATTTTTTCGTTTGATTGTTTTTTTTTAACTGATTAAATAAATGTCTTTGACGTCTAGTCAATAGTTTACTATGCGGCTTAATACCTCTCGCCAGCCCAGTCCTTCTCATCATGAGAGGAAGCCTGTGCCTGTGTGTGTGTGTGATTATGTTACACGTCTTTATCGAGGGATAACTCTCGTCTTAGAGAATTGTGAAGCGACGCTTAAATCGCGCAGCTGTCAAACATTTTCCATGAAAAAATTACTTCGGGCGATAACATTTCTCACACCCTGAATCAAGTCCGATTTCCACCAGTTTAGTTTATGGTAGTTTTGCGATATTTTGTAGTTATTATAAAGAACTAGGTCTGTACGTTTCTTTTTTTTATATTTGTTTTGTTGTAAGAAATGTTTTCTTGGAAAGGAAAACGTGCAGACATAGTTTTTAATAATATCTACAACATATTCAAAAATTTAAAAAATCGGACTAGGTTTAAGGGGGGGAGAAACGTTATCGCATTGTGTATGGAAATTTTCAGCCTCACAATCCTCATAACCTGAGTCTGTGTCTTCCTACTCGGGTAATTTGTTCTTGGTTTTACTCCGCCTCATCCCTTTTATACATTTTCGGTACCTTTGTAATAACAATATTTAAAAACCGTCTACCAGCCAGTTAATAACGGAACAGTTTTGAATAGAATAAGTTAGATGGAGCCTCAAGCCTCAATATGAGCAAAGGTTATTTTGGCAGGCGGTGAAACTGGAGAGCGCTCACGCGGGCCGCAGACGCTACCTGGTTGTGGTGTGCCACGGCGACGAGGCGGCGCTGCTGGGGATCGACTGCAACGAGCGCACTACTGTTGGCCTGGTTCTCCGGGTTCTGGCTGACACTTCTATCAAGCTTGACGGTGATGGGTAAGTAAAACGTTGCCCACACAGATAACCCGAAATTGGCGACTTCACGGCCCGACAAAACCTAATATAGAATATAATGGAATAGAACCATTTTATTTTGGCAACATGGCCTATATTTACAAACTAAATGACATAACAATACATAACAATACATTAATTATATAATTGTTATGTATTTTGGTTTGTTTATTGTATATTGTTATGTATTTTAGTTTGTATATTGTATATTGTTATGTAGTTTAGTTTGTAAAAAAATATAAATTTTTTGCTCTTTCGTTTCACTATCTGCTAATTTGAAGACATTTCCAACCATTATTTGCTTTTGCACTTCATTCGTTATTATGTTATCAATTAAATTACATTACATTAGCATTAGTCCACCTCAAAGTCGATTATAACAAGACGAATTATATATTTACGATGTTTGTAAGGGTTATTTACTAATTGATTAACATTTCTCATTCTCACCTTATTCATTTGAAAGTAATAAATAGATAACACAAGCATAATTAACTATCACGTACAATTATCACGCGGTCCACATTATATTCCCAATTCGTATGTTGCTTCCATGTTAAAAATATACGCTCAAATCAACAGTAAGGATTCTTTCAAACTTGTCTCCTTAAAAATAAGCAGATACGAACGCAGAAACTTAGTGGTGTTTTTCAAATACGGTGCCGTGTTGCCAAACACTGCCCATTTTAACTTGAAGTCATTTAGCTTACTGCGTACTTTTAAGTATAGAACAATAACTAATTAAGGATTCATTGTCCGCAGAGGGTTCAGCGTATGTGTGTGTAATCAACAACACATATTCAAGCCCGTATCTGTGCAAGCCATGTGGTGAGTACGACTCGTAGTAAATCATGTTAAGTTTATAATCGTATGTATATAATATAGCACGTACACAGTCAACGTTGACCTGGATGTTTATAACGAAGTTATTCAAACGTGGCTACTAACACGTAATTCCTAGACACGAAGGTGAAAATTATATTTTGATATAATATTGTTATTGTCTACTGTTTTAAACAAGTCGTTCATTGATTAATAAATTCAAACTTCGTTAGTTAATTTATACTATTTGTCAATGGTAAACATCACAACCACTCATGTAAAGCCGTTGTATCGCGTGTATAATATTTGATATTAAATTCAAAATTGAGTTAAATAACACATTCATAACATTACATAACATATAGGGTCATCCAGAACTAGAGATCCTGCTGGTGCTCCCGTATTGGGGATCACGGTATTAAAGCTATTAAATGTCATGTTAAAAGTCGATTCTACTCTAGTCTAAATTATACATAGGTTTTGTAAAGTATGTACCAGGAAAATAAATACAACCGATTTATAACTGACCATAATTTGAAAATTCATAGTCATAGTCATATTCATTTATTGCTTTATAGATTCAAGCAAAAACTCACGAACATTTTGAACTTAATAATACAGACCGCAAATAAAATTCAGAAACATTGACTTGGGTTTTTGTTTCTCGCTAAAGTTCCTGGAATTGATTTCATAACAAGGATAATTAAATGTCCGTACTAATAGTGGTTAGGTGACGCTACTATTGTCAATTAATTATAATAGAACATTATCGTATAGCAGCGCGCCAATTAGCACCTTCCGTCCATTATAATTACAAAATATGAAACCCTAGGGATCCGTTTCATATCACAATATGAACGCTAATTGTATGGAAAGAATAACGACAAATGTCCAGCCACCAAAGTCGAGCAACAAAAAAGGCAGACCTAAATAGGATGGGTGACCGCTTAGAATCATAGAGTAGTTTTTTTTGTAATTATAGCAGTTCTATTACGATATATAAACCCCATTGCAAAAAAGGGTTTTCGAGGGTTCCGTACCTATTTAAGATAACATGTTTGACAATCATAAAAGAAATTACTAATTTTCTTATTAAGTTTATTTTTAGGGTTTTTAGGGTTTAAGCGGAACCCCTATAGGATCACTTTGTTGTCCGTCCGTCCGTCTGTCACGACCCTTTTTCTCAGGAATGCGTGGAGGTATCAAGGTGAAATTTATATCAAATACTCAGGTTTACTTTCCCTTAGAGCTGTGAAAAAATCAAACTTCTAAGCCAACGCAAACAAAAGATGCAGCGTTTAAGCCGCAAATTTTCGAAACTCGCAAGGGAATCAAAACCTACAGGGTACTTCCCGTGAACTCAGAATCTTGAAATTTGGTACGAAGCAGCGTCTCATAGCACAAATAAAGTAAAAATTGAGCCGATATTTTTTAGTTACATCATATAATAAAAATATTTTTAATAATATTAAAGTTATTACCCCTTTCCTCATGAATGCGTAGAGATATTAAATTGAAATTCATTTCAAATACTCAGGTCTATAATACCTTTAAGCTGTAACAAAATCAAACTTCTATGTCAACGCAACACTGTTTGTTGCCACCATTTCTCACATTGCTTAATTCAGGTTTTCCCATCCTTTTAACGTCGAGCCTCCCCCTAATTTCTGATATTTCGATATAAAATAAATATATATATTAATAATAATATATATATATTAATTGAAAATAGTAAAAATAATCACGCAAAGTCTTATAAAAATGCATTCTTTTAAAAATGCCTACTTGGTTGGGAAGGACTGGGGCTTAATTTATGCCCCTATTACAATCGAACCGTTAACAACTCGGCCGCTATTACGTCACAATAATTAGAACTATCGTAATGCTAACAATAAGATAATAATACGGGAAATAATAAAAATAATAATATGGTTACGTGTAAATGTTGAAAAAACATCCGTTACTCTCGTACTTATTTACGTGTCAAAAATCGAGGGAGGTTTTATCCACATTTTGTCACGTGACAAACTCAGCCATATTAGGCTCCCTGGTATAGTTAAAGTATGCCATTTTGAAGCAATAAGCTAAATCTAGATTTAGGATTAAGTTTGGTTAAGTAAATGAAAACTGAATGGAAACGTCAGGCTAAATTCAAGTTGATCAAATTTAGTTTTTTTTTTTTTGCTGCTAGTTGCACTATACATACATACATTTACATTTTGATGCAAGTGTGGAAGTCCCAAGTGAAGGTCAAGACTCGGGAGGAGTGAAAATGATATTTCCGCACGTGTATCAAACAACGTTTTTTAATACATTTGCGAAAAAATGGCAATGAAACAAAAATACTTAAATCTGATTAAAAGAGACTATTTTACTTAATTCTTAGTCTGATAAAAATCCCAGCGCAATTTGACCACTTAAGGGTAAATAAATGGAAAATTAAAAACACTAGTGCCAAAATCATGCACAAAAAGTTAAAAAATTTGAGCTACTGTATTAAAAAAGGTTTATGTAAAAGCCATAAAATTCGGCTTTGACTTAAATTTTGAGCATGTACGTTTAGTAGTGGGGTGACAATGTGCAGGTCGGCGCTGCAAACACTCCACCGCACGAGCGGGCGTGCGCGCGCGCTCAACCACTTCTCGGGCGGCGCGTCGCACGCCTGGTGCGCCTACTACGAGCAGCGCGTCGACTCCGACCGCTCCTGCCTCAACGAGTGGAATGCCATGGACTGCATCGAGTCTCGCCGCCCGCCCTCGCCCGACTCGCTTAGACTCAAGTGAGTCGACCTTTCACACGATACTATCCATGTAGACAAAGCCCTAAACCCACCCTAACTCACATCTGGTTTTTTTCTTTTATGTACAAGCCTAGATCCGCTCATGGATGTAGACATCCCGTGACACGATGCCGCTTTGCAGGGCCTCTAATCTGTACAGTAAAACAATATTTTGACATACCTATTATCGTATTGTTTTTTACTCGGCCGCGATTACTGTCAAATAAATAAGAGCTATCACTACGTTTACGACACAAAAACATAATAAAATAAATAAACATTTCAAAAACAATATCGTTTTACCGCGTAGAATAGAGACCCATTCCCCAAACCCATTCCAGTCCATTACATAAACTTGGGCGTTCTTACCCTATCAATTATCATCTAAAAAGTAGCGTCCGAGAAATTTGCCGCTTCAAGTGGCTGGATCACTATGTACGTGAGCGGTCAGGCACTAAACCTGTAGGGCCATGGTAGCCACATGAAATTCTCGTATCTCGCTAAATTTAAAAGGTGAATCATCGAAGAAACTAACTTCGATAATGTAACGAATTTCCGTTTATATGTAAACCGTTTCGTCGTTTCGTTGAAACATTTAGGCCACTTTCTGAATGCAAAACGCAACAATACTGCAATTAAAGCTCACTTGCAAGTTCAAGTTTCAAGAATATTTATTTACCAGTCATTACCTTGAGAAGTGCCACAAATCCGTTTGTAAAATAAATTTAGAATTCACGCTTGCATTGTGACGTAAGTAATATTTAGAGAACTGCTACGCTCTTCCTGTGTAGAGCAATTGCGTGTTTTGCCGAGTCGTTCGTATGTAATAGATCATCATGCATGCAAACGCCTAGACCTCATTTCTTGGCCTCGAATCGGATCGGACGTCGGCCAAAGTGTTAATTAAACGTGTTACTTGCATGAAAAGAGATCAATCAAAATTACAGTTAATTAACATACCTAATTATTTAAACCGATTATTGCACCTACCTACCTATTTCTCACTCATATTTTGGAAAGGATTTATCTTTATTACGTATTATTAAATACCCAATATGCTGACATTTTAAAAAATAACTTTTCAGGCCCCGCGAAAGAGACGAAACGGAGCGCGTGATTCGTTGCACTCTTAAAGAGATTATGATGAGCGTGGATCTGGACGAGGTGACGAGCAAGGCGATCCGTGGCCGGCTGGAGGACGAGCTAGACATGGACCTCGCCGAGTACAAGTCCTTCATCGACCAGGAGATGCTCACCATCCTGGGGCAGATGGACGCGCCCACCGAGATATTCGAACACGTCTATCTGGGCTCCGAGTGGAACGCGAGCAACTTAGAAGAATTACAGAGAAATGGGTATGTTCTATATTTAATAACAAATTTAGTTTTATTCTCGTCTCCATCCAATGGACATAACAATTCAACCCCTCAATTTGAATTGAAGCTTATGATTAAGAATGAAGTTTTTTTTTCTTTACTTAATTTTGTGTCAACAAATTATATGAAAATTAATACGAGGGGCGTTCAATAAGTTCTCGGCATTGATATCTTTCAACCCTTTTTTATCACTATTTACTGGCTGTTATGTATCTTTCATTAACATTAGAAAAAAAGTCAAATTCAACCAGGTCAGTTGTTTTGTTTATTCTGCAAATGCCTATCAAACAACCATGACCGACGACGAATTAAAGCGCCGTAATAAAATCTTGACCAAACGGAAAAAACCAAAAGAAAATACTAAAAGAAATGGAATACGTTTACCATGAGTCTGCTCCTTCATTATCTACAATTCAAAACTGGTCAAGTGTAGTTAAGTGTGACAAGGAGAGCATCGAAGACGACCCTCGACCTGGTCGGCGTCGACCTGTCGAAACTTCTTCACAGGAAAATATAAAAAAATGTGGAGAAGATTATGTTAAAAGATGGTAGAGTGAAGATAAAAGCAAAGGTAGGGTGTTTCATCTTCCACACTTTGCAATTCTTAATGAATTCGCTTGAATTCTTACTCCTATTTATCTATAAGACAAGATGGGTGCTGCAATTGCTGAGTCTGACACCGCTTCAGAAAGAAAAGTGTGTTGCTTGTTATTTTGACTTTATTAAGCCGTGCGGTGAAAATCCTGCTGTGGAACTCCAAAATAATGTATCTGTAGATGAAACCTGGGTTTATCATTATGACCCAGAGAGCAAACAAGAGTTCATGCAGTGGCACGTTTAAGGAACACCTTATCCCAATAACTTCAAGAGAATGAGCGAATTTTCTGACGATGAAGGATTGCAGACTGCAGTGCAGAAGCATTTTGAGTTGACGCAAAGTTAAAAAATATATTTGTGTGGTTAAAAAAAATTGATCGATCTTTCAAGTGTATAAAAATACCCCTATGTTTATACCTACTCATTTCATTCACATACCGAGAATTTATTAACGCCCCTTGTACACTTGGCAAATTGCGGGAAAAATTAAATTCATTTGGAATCTGCGGGTAGATCTCACTATTCCCATTGAGCTTTCCCATTGATGGTAATAGTGATACTACTTGTATCACTATCCCCATTGCGTTTATATAACCGCTACTATTCGCGACCAATAAAACGCTCGGATATTATGACCTCTTTATTATTGTTTTGATATCTATACAGGCAATTAGTAATAATAAGTCACAATGACAATAATGATTTTCAATGACGTATCCATTTCTCATATGAGAAATATCTTAAATGATATATTCATCTTTGATCACAAATTAACAAAATGGATATTGAGATAATTTGAAGAATTTTGGTTTGCCGTTGTAAATACAATTATTAGATATACATAAATAATTACTGAAAGCCCAAATAAAATTTTATATTGCGTGTATTTGTTTTTTTCTGTAGGATAGTATATTATTTTGGGTGCAGACTCGTGGTCACCCCAGTTTGTCACCCCAGTGCCTTTCGACGGAGGCCTGCCTATGGCAGGGCTCCTATTTCTGAGCGATTTGCCCTTCGGGCATCTTAAGATACCTAACGAACCTAACCTACCTACCTACTTTTGCGGAATAAAAATTATTTCTGACGAATAACCGAATAAGCGAATAGCACTGGGGTGACAAACTGGTGTGACCACGAGTCATCCGCTATTATTTTACACCCGACGTTTAAAAAAAACCGCTCAAAATGGGAATAATGAGACATTTTGTAGGAGAACATAAGTCTCGCTATTACCATTCGGCGTTTCGTAATTGAATGGGAATAGTGAGACTGATTTGAAAAAAAAGTGCAGTAAAGATCAGTTTATGGTCATCAGAGTAGGACCGCGATGTGGGATGAAAAAAATAAATGCAAATTAATTATTGTTTGTCTAATTTATTTATTATTAACTGATTTCCGACTGCTGGGCAAAAGGTCCCCTTCCCTCCATGCTACGTATTTCCCGCCAATCTTGCCGAAAGGCGTCGAGTTCATCTACATATCTGCGCCGTTGTCTGCCGCGTCGTCGTATCAGATCGTGTGGGACCCAGTGTCAGGTTACTTTAGCTGAAAGGTAGGTAGGAAATTCATAATGACTTTGACCTAAAAACTTTAATTCCCGAAATACTTAAATATGTTCATTTTCTAGAAATACGGAAATAATAAATACCTTTAAGCGACAACACCGGAAAGGCAAAATTTCAGTCTCAAAATGCCTAAATTATTTTTCACAAGTTCACCGGGGACAATTGAATGTCATGATTGAAACATCTCAAACCTTTCGGAAACTATGATGGGTATATTTGCAATTAAATAGGTAATTTTGAACTGGGGACGACTGAAGTTTAGTAAACTATGAAATGGATGATAATACTCTTACTGGTATTTGGTTGTTTTGAATATGTATGGTGTTTTGAATTAAAATTAAACATTTGAAAATTTAACCATAATTAAAATTAGGTGAAATAGGTATTCTTGGATTCAGGAATTTTGACAGTAATTCGTTTTGAGATCTAGATTTATTGATAAAAGGGTAAAACGAAATTAAGCTGTAATGTAACATATACAGGGTGTCTTGAAATCAATCGAAGAAATTTTAACCGTAGATAGGGTGGATGATTTGGATCATCTCTACATTGGTAACTTTTTTTTAAGTTAATATTTGACTGAGTTACAGACTGATTTATCCTGACGATGCTCTCAGTGTGCTCCATCTTAACAAATTCATTCATAACCCATACACCGGATTGACGGGGGCAAATATGTACCAGTGCTAGTGATTCATTAAATATCGATTAAGTTTATCGACAATTTTTTTCGTGACATATGGATCTTCCATTACTTACAAAATAAAGTTATAAATACCTTTATCTTCTATATCTAAATGATCAGCTTTCCATGAAGATAAACGATCTTTTTCTTTCGAATCATTTTTAACCGACTTAAAAAACTAAATGGTTCTCAATTCGTCGGAATACTAAAGAATATTGTCGTACTGAATTAATTTGTTATTCAATGTAATTTCAACGGTTGTCAAAAGTGACTCGAGTCCAGAGTCAATGTCAGATACCGGTTGTTTGTATTATAAGAGGTTTGCACATAATTAAAAGTCATTCAAACTAGGCCATTACTTATTTTAATGATGATCAAAAATTGCTTTATATCGTTGTCGATAAATTTTGTCGATATTGAATCACTAGCACTGCTACATTTTTGACCCCGTCATACCGGTGTATGACATAACATGTGTCACAACGTAATGTAAATAAACAAGTTGTTCCATATCAACAAACTTTCTAATCACGGTCAAAAGCTCCACGGTGTTTAGAAAACTGAAAATAGACTGAAACTGAACTATAATATGAATGAAAAGATGATCTCTGATAAGGGCTATTATGTGAAATAATTTAAAAATGAAACTTACGATTACGATGTTTACTCACACTCTTCCCACACTCGCACAGGTAAAATAGCACTTGTACTCGTAGGTACATTAAAGTTATTTTATTAGATCATGAATCATGGATTTATTTCATTGATTTCTACCACCATCAGGGATAACTATGAATACAACACACAATAATTAAAACGAATCAATAAGTTGTTATTGTCCTTTGACAGTTCAGCATAGTATTTTTTTAAATCTTGTACCATTGAATACTTTTTATGAAAAGAGGTTTAGGTTTAGGTTTTGTAAAAATAAAATCGTCTCTACACGTAAGTTTATCCATTCCATGGCCTAGGAAAGGTTGGTATTTTTTGTTCTCTATGGTAAGTGTGACATCATAATAAATTATAATCAATTATGCGACGGCCTTTATATCCATGGACAAAATATTTTGCATTCGGGCTGTTGGCTACTGCCACAAATACCACGCAGATCAATACGGAGGGCAATAATCGGATCGTTCAATCCATGTCTATCTGAACTCTATGTCTGAGTCTATGAATTTATGGCTGTCATTATAATATTACCTATGTCATTGTTATGTTATTTTGAGATATTCAAGTCGTAATTATTTTTGCTGTAAACCGGTTATACGGGCCACTTTAGAACAGAAAAGAATGGTAAATGGTTAGATCTCGACAATAATATAAGAAGGACGATAATATTATGATCAGTCTTGGCGAAGCGTGAACAAGAGATCTAGTGAATTCACATTTAAAACCAGCTAGTGTTCAAATTGCAAAAATGAAAATACAGTAAGTTGCACTAATGAAAATACAGTAAGTTGCACTAAAATTTATAATTATTTTAAAATGTTAGTCAGATTTCTGCTTACATGGAACGAACTGTTTGTTTACATACCATGTAAACAACGTATGGTGTCAGGTCATTGACCTTTAGAATTTTGACGTTAGTTACTACGAACGTTTGTAGTAGTATAGTATCAGCGTCAAAATGTCAAGGTCGAGATATCGGCTGCTATACATCAAGTAACAAAATTAATATAATTAATCCTTCTTTTTTTTTTACATTAACAGAAACAAAAATGAACCATACCCCCGTGATCAGAATCGTGCGAACTATTACCCCGCCAAATATCTCTTATTCGATCCAAGACACCCTGTATAAGAGTCTTGAAAACCGAATTACGTAAACGCTCCATTCGTCTGAGCCCCATACGCGGAGAGTTTAAATAATATAGATATAGATAGAAAGTCTCCCTTCATAACCCTTTTTGCTTTAATATACATTTAAATATTTATTTTATTTATTTTCAGAGTCCGACACATATTGAATGTTACACGAGAAATAGATAATTTCTTCCCTGGTGTGTTCGATTACCAAAATATTAGAGTGTATGATGACGAAAAGACTGACCTACTTAAGCATTGGGACAACACATTTAGATACATAAATAAAGCCAGAAACGAAGGTTCAAAAGTATTAGTCCATTGCAAGATGGGCATCAGCAGATCGGCCTCCGTGGTGATCGCCTACGCCATGAAGGCGTACAATTGGAATTTTGACAAAGCTCTCAAACACGTCAAGGCGAAAAGGAGTTGTATAAAGCCGAACAATAATTTTTTGAACCAACTCGAGACATACCAGGGAATACTCGACGCCATGAAAAATAAAGAGAAGCTGCAGAGATCGAAATCGGAGACCAATTTGAAGGCGCCGAAATCCAA
>OZ014444.1:9854817-9905831 GCA_963966035.1 Acleris laterana | reverse complement strand
AGTAGAAAAATGTTAAAAAAGAAAATAAATTCAATACAACTGATGTACAACTTTCAAGTGAAGTTTCTGTGTTAAAAATCCCTTCCGCTGAAATTATTATACGTTCCACAAGAGTTTGCACAAATAGATCGATTAAGCATTCACACAAATAGTAAAAAATGGAGTAATTGAAGACCTATTTGCCTATTTTTTATTCCTGTGACGCGACTTATAAACGCGGCGTATAATAAATTAGAACATATTTTCGACCCGACCCCTTTCAGAGCTGGTATCTGATAACTATTAACCTTAAGGCACTTGTCCCACCGCCGACGAGAGGGAAGCGAGTACAGCCAGCGATTAACTATATATGTCTCGTATATGTGTATCTTTTATTGACACGGGATCTATATCTTTTGTCCGTTTCTTGAGCGAGAAAATAGTCGATAGCTAATTACTTCCTGGCCGGCGGTGGGGTAAGTGCCTTGGTATGCTGAAGGGTAAAATAGACCAGACGCTACGTTATGAACTGCACAATGCCTCAAGAGCCTGCTCCACCAAAGTCCACAGTCTGTAGCCTTTTTCCGGTGACGAAAGCGACGCGCGGTACGTTCTCAAGTTCACTGATTCTTTTAAATGTTTTTTCCTGCTTTTTCATTTTGCGGCGTATTGTTCCAAAGTCAAAACCGTATATGCCACCTGGATTTTTGCGAATAGAACATTCTGTCTGAGGACAAAGGATGAATGTTAATCTGTATACTTAAGTGAGAAATATAAAGGACCCAATCTCCGGAAAACTCCAGTTGAAAGACAGCCTAGGCTTAGTAGACACGATTTTTTTTTATACCCCAAATGCATTAGCTAAACTTAAATTTATGTACTTATTGTATGTGCATATTTATTTATTTCTCAGGCTACCTAACTAATAATAGCGCTATTGTCACAAAATAAGAACTGACACTCTGACCGAGATGGCGAAACAAAACTGGAAGTAATGATTTCTAGTTCGCATATATGAGATGTCATTGCGTACACCATTTTGTTTGCTATCTCTTTAGTGATTAGTATTATTTAGCAGAGGTAACTTACTGTTTTTAAACTAATGTCCACAACACGTATTAAATTGGCGTCTGACCCGCCGCACACAATCAGATTAGTTTGGGGCACCATTTTGCCACAGTACAATTTTGAATCAAAGGCGTCAGGAACGATAGTTTCTATTAATTTGCAGGAGCCGTAGTCCCATAATTGAATGCAGTCCTTTTCTTGCCAGGCGCAGGTTAAAACCTGCAATTAGGTCAAATGGTGAATTAAAAAGGACATTATTTTAAGTATATTTTATAGTTTTAATAATAAATACAATTTGAAGGTTATTTATTATGATTTTATCCGTAGGACGGCACTTAAATGGATGGTACCTAACACTGGCTGGCTGAGCGGTGTGTGGGGTGGTGATACTGGTGATTCCCTTCCCGGTTCTGGACGCTAGAAGATGCATCTTAAAATAAACGTTCTAGCTTTTAAGTGCGAAACATTATATTGTCACATTGTTTTTACACCACCGAATTGGTATAAATTGTATTTCTTACATGTTCCGCAGTTTCGGGCTACTTGCGTTAAACGACGGCTCGCCCCACCCCAAATTGATGTTGTACATTTGTGAAAATCAATGGGGCGCAACTTCGCTAGCGCTATATACAAGGTGTTACAAAAATACCCGTAAAGCCGAAAGGGGGTTAAATGGTACCTTATAATAAGTCCATTTATAATATTTGAGAACCGTACTATCACCGCATGACTTACCGGCAAAAAAAAGAAAACCATTATTGCTTTCATTGATGTGAAAACCCTATTTCAGTAAAATTAAAGAGTAAACTACGCAGATTGTTTATGTAAATTTTTACCTAATTCGTGAAACGATCAAGAGACATACTAACAAAATGTACAGAATTCGATTAGATAGATATTACAAGTCGAGTTTTGGAAGATTTTAAAAGACCTAAACTACTTACGAAGAAACCTAAACTAGCACTTGCTTTTTCGTAAAGAACGTCAAAATTATAGGAACGGCTCAAAGTGAGCTCTGCCTTGTTCAATGCACAACCTCGCTCGTCGGGATATAGTTTTAAACCCATTTAAGTTGAAAAATTATTAAATTGGTAGGTAGGCCTCTCTGTTAAAATAATCTATGCTAACTCCGGTTCCCTGACATGACAGCTTACTAGGGTTGACAACATTTTAGGCTTTGATAATTTATTAGATTTTTTACGGGGTATTTTGTAACACGTTGTATATGAGACATGATTTTAACCGAGCCTAGTAACGCTGCCTTCGAAGCTAGCGGTCCTGGGTTCGATGCCCGGTATAGGCAAATGAGCATTTCTAAAAAAGTTTGTACATTTCATTTACGACTCCGATTTGCGAAAAAAAATGCAGGTAGGTAGGGTAAATGATACTGAGCCTAAATACCATAGTCTCCCAAAATGTCCCAATTAATTTGTATGGAAACTTCCTTTTTTGTTATCACGAACGGAAGAATTTTGGTAACAAAAAAGGAAGTTTCCATACAAATTAATTGGGACATTTTGGGAGACTATGTTATTTAGGCTCAGTATCATTTACCCTACCTAACTGCAACTTTTTTCGCAAATCGGAGTCGTAAATGAAATGTACAAACTTTTTTAGAAATGCTCAAATATTTGTTTGATGAGCACGAGTATTTGTAACTGAGTTTTAGATGTTTTCTATGTAGGTATGTATGAATTTCTCTACATAAGTATGTTTTTTGTGGTCTAGTACCCGCAGTACAAGAGCTTAGTTTCGGGACTAGGTAGGTCAATTTCTGCCAGATAGTCCCGAGTTAAAAAAAAGTCTTCGACATTCAGTCGGACACTACACATACAATCTATATACACTCACGCCTTCATTCCCAGAGTGCAAACTAAAAACTTGTTAATTCTGTAACCACATTTTGCAACAACAGGCAAAGATGTTTCCCAGTGTACATTGGTCACAAGTTACAAGCCCATCGCCTAACAATACTAAAAGTCTTTATTCCTTTAGTCGCCTCTTACGGCTTCCACTGGAAGACACGGGAGTGGCATTATTTTAAGCCGGCAACCACACGGACAGAAACTAAATTGTTTAATTTATAATTATTAAAACGCGGGTCGATTCGGTTTCGAATTCATCACTCATCAGTTACCTGTTTCCCGGGTTTGTCGAAGTCGATTCCCTCCCCGCACATGTGGACGCTACTGAAGTGCCGGGTCGCGTACGGCTGCCTATCGTCCCAGCACATGATGCAGTTGTCCCAGCCTCCAGATACTAATTCGTGATGTGATTTCGGATTAAAAGCGCATGCAAATATCCGCGAAGTATGGCCATCAATGATACCTCTTCTTTGACTGTGATTGTTAAAAACGTGATGTACTTAATTATATTATAATTCAAAGAAACGAGACTGCAAACATTCCTCATGGGTGTTACCTTGAGTAGAACGCCCTCTCTTGCGTTTGCGCTTCCTCATCGTACATGTTAAGCTTGTCATCATCTCCGTAAGTCACGAATTTGGTGTTACGTGGATGATAGTTAAGTCCCAAAGTCTGCCTCTTCTCCCTTATTGTGTACAAACATTGGTCATATTGATATTTCCAGCACTTAATACAACCATTCACATCTTAAAAATAAATACACTGTTTTAGTTACGGGGCAAACTGTATGTAGGTTTATAAAAAAATACCGAGAGAGGGGAATTTGATTTGTAGTAGTAGTACAGTCAACAGCAAAAGAAACTGATGAAATAGGGTCCCAAAATTATCTATGCAATACATTAAGTCAAATGCTACGGACTATTGTAGTTGATCAAAAGTAAATGAGCTCAATAACGTGTCATAATAAGTGATCACCATTATTTTGATTTTTGAAAACTCAATGACAGTTTAAGTCATCGTTGAACATTTCGAATTAAAGTTTTAACTATAAAATCTTGGTTTTGGGACAACCTCGGAGTACTTCGGTTAATATCGGTTATGTTCGTCGAAAAACATGCGAAGTGACCAAATAGCAATCTCCCTTACGCCAAGATTTAAAATAAGTTTTTATTACATCTTGGAATTATTTGCCATAAATCCTTCTTTTGCCGATATTATTGGAATGTCGTTATTTTGGTATTCAATTCACGTTTGACGCTTTTGATAGAAATGTCATGTCAGGCTTCTGTTTTGCACAGCTGTTATGATCACTTTCTTTTGACTAATTAAAACATCAATTAATTTAGCACTTTAATATAACATGTTATATTTGGGATGCCATGACAATAGATATTTTGAAATGTTGATTTTGATCACTTACTTTTGACGTTGACTGTACCTACCCTGTGCATGAAGAGAAAAAAAAAACTTTTATAAGTGGAATAAGTATGTCCTTTTTTGTTTTTAGTCGTTATCATATTTAAGTAAATCTTCATCTGAGCTGTCACTAATATTGATAATTATATAATCTGATCCATTTCCCCTTTTAACCTTACTTTTCCTTTAACCTTAAACCAAATATTTTTTGACTGATAGATTGAATGTTGGGTTGTCGGTGGCAATAGTAGAACTGAATGACCATGATCTTTTAAAACTGCTTTAATGTGGTGCTCACTTAATCGTTCTTAATGTTTTCTAATTAATTCATACAAAGTCCATGGCATGATAAGGGACCATCTTGTGCTTTGACCATTTTCGGCCTGTTTTTTTTTCTGATGACGTGTCGCATCATTAGTAGGTATTTGTGCTATTCTAAATTTCAGCATTTTCCGCTTCTTAGTTTTGAACATTAAAAAAATAATTCATGAATAATTCAGTTTCAATGGAACGAATTCTTTTGTGCCTTACACGTGTGGTACACTTAGTTGAGACCCACAATATGGCTTTATATTCAGCGTAACACACCATATAAAAAAATTTAATAACGTAAGACAATATTTTTATTTTTACAATTATAATACACCTTTTAATGAGCTTTACACAGTAGGTAGTGCACACTTCACGCGACCAATAACAAGAAACTAGGTATGTGTGCGTATAGGTCGCTGCTTAAATGCTAAAGCGCCTCAAAACAATAACAGACATAGTTTAATTTAAAACTTAAAGTAATATAGCATTCCGAATTTAAATGCAACACAAACACATTTTGATTTGAGGCCCTTTAGTATTTAAGCAACGAGGTGTGCGCAATATTTTTATATTTTACACTTCTTTCTCTCATCATGCGCTCGCGATTAGTTACGAATAGGTGAGCACCAGGTTGTAGTTGTTTGTTGTTTTGTCTTAATGTTATGATTTTGAGTTTGAATAAACTTACATGAGGACAGCAACATGTTCGTGACGGGGAGCGCCGCGCTGACCGGCCGGTGCTTGATGGCCGTCACGGGGCCCGGGTACGAGCGGCACTCGTCGTCCTCCAGCACGTGCGTGCACTCGCCCGTGCTGCAACTAAACAGCCTGATCGTGCCGTCCGTGAACCCCGCTGCTACATCATGACAGTCCTCCGTGAACTTGCAGCACATTATGTCATTGTCTGCCTCTCTTAAATTATAAATGTTTAGTTAAGTTTAGTTTATTCATTCATCAATGTAATATTACAATATAAATTGCATTGCATGTCAAAAAAAAAATCACTTAAGTTCTTTCTTAAGGCACTGCATTTCTCAACAAAAGGAAATCGAAAAATATAAATTCAAAGAACGCATTACGTTGATTAGGATTTTTAGAAGAACCCTGAATTAAAAACCTAAAATGAACAAAAAATGATTTAATAATCAGGTAAAATAACAAACACTACATAATATAAATACCTAAACACATAAAATCTTAAAAATAACCAATTTTTATTTTTATTAGGGTTCCGTTCCTGCCATTTTGCCACCCTACAAACCGCTATCAAAAACGCAAAATCTTATCATATGGTAACTTCAAAAATCTGTACTAAAATGTAGGCTCCTCAAAATTAACTTTATTGCATACAAAATAAAGTTAATTGCAAAATGAGTATTGTCTTTTGCATTTTCCAACCATATTATCTTAATACGGGAACCTCAGTGCGCGGGTCCAACTCGCACTTGACCGGTTTTTTTATTTATTTGGTTTGAGTGCAGAGGTATCTCATCGTCATCGGATATCTTTTGCGTAGTTGAGGTTTTAATTTAGATAATAAAAGCCCAATTAAGTATAGTTTAGGCCGACACCCCGTGTGGTTGCCGGGTTAGAATAGTGCCACTCCATGTCTTCCCGTGGATGTCGTAAGAGACGGCTAAGGGAATAAAGGCGTATAGTACTATTAGGCGATGGGCTTGCAACCTGTCACTAATACACTGGTAAACATCTTAGCCTAAGTGTGCAAAATGTGGTTACAGAATTATCAACAAGTTTTTAGAGTTGTTGGTAATTCTGTAGCTGTGCCTACCCCACTCTGGGAATAAAGGCGTGAGTTTATGTATGTATGTAGGCCGACACCACAGCCCCTACTTACATGGTCTGCAAAATGTTTACTCCTCCGGTATATATTTGGTTTTGTTCACTAGGGTTCTGACGGCGCTCGACAAGTGGCGTGGTTGTGTGGACGGTAACTATTTCCTTCTGTTGCGCTACAGGTTTGAGGGGGTTCGCTACTGTGATACTTTTACGCGCTTCCTTCATGCTATTAGGCGCCATGGGTCCGGCCGCTGCTTTTCTTTGAGGTTCCATGTATTGTACTTAGGTATTTAAAAAAAATATATCATTATTTAATTTGGAAAATTGATGTAATTGTTATATTTACATAAACACTGATAATTTATTATAATAAGCCCTACTTCATGAGGTTCATTTGGCGTACATCACCTAAACCATTTGTATGTTTCTGAAAAAAAAACTAGCCAGTTTAAGTTTTATAGATTTGAAGAGGATTGTTGGGGGAGGAAAAGAGCAAGGAGTTACAGTATCTGCTGCCAGCTTCAAATCTTCTGACTATCGCTATCACTGTCACACTTGCACTCGCAAGTCGCAACTGATAGGATATTTGCCACTCCTTTTTTATACGGCAAGAGCGTGAAAATGCATGCGTGTACTGTTCCGTCGCGGTAAACAACAAACAGAAAAATTAAGTACCTATCTCAAAAAACCACAAATTCAATCAATAATTACTTTTTTTAAATTATATATCTATCTGTGACGATTTTCAATATCGGTACCTATAGACTGCCAAGTTACATAAAAACCCGGGACAGGTTTCGGAGTTTAGTGGTAGTACCTACCATATAGGGGTCATACTCCTGAACGGGTGCTGTCTGTGGCGGCCGGTCTGTTCACGCTTGCAAGGACCTGTTTTCCAGTTATAGTGCAGTCATTGAAGCATTATTGGTCCGAATTTTTTTACTGTGAACCGAATTGCATACAATTTTGGAATTAGGTTCACCTTACCCTTAACTTCAAATGTGAAAATGATTTGAACTCCGCAACCACCCTGGGGGTGGTTGCCACCACTTCTCGGGGGTGTTTGTTTTTTTCTTCAAAATAACCTCAGATACCGATAGAAGGCCTAATTTTAAGCAAATAATCATCTGTAAAGTTTTTCGAAAAATCCAATACTTTTCAAGTTTTTCATCGGTTTTTTGCAAATATCTCCAAAAATATACGTTTTATCGAAAATTTTATCAGAAACAAAATTGTAGCAGGTAAAAAAATTAACAATTTGGTTTTCTATAAAGTATTCTAAGTGCAATATTAAGCTAGATATTAAAGATCAAAGCCGTTTTTATATTGTCTGAAATTTAATCGGCGAGCAGATGCATTTTATGCATTCTAATAAAAAAGGGTTTTGTAGTGCTTGAAATAAGCTTTAAAATGAGCACTATTAAAAGTCTTTTGCACGTAAAATAAGTGAGCTGTATTGCAAATAAGAGGAGCATCTAATGTTTATCCTTAAAAATCAATGGGTTTCATAAGTGCCATTTCCACCAAAATTAAAATTAATCGTATTCCGCCTAGAATTAACTTTATTATGAAGAGTTTGATAGATTGTATCAGTTTGGCTGCTTCAGGACACACATTTTTCAAAAAAGTCACGATTAAAAAAAATCAAAAAATTTCAAATTCTTAAAACACCCACCTTTTTTTCGTAATATCTCAAAAATGACGACAGATACGTATAAAAGTGTAGGGATAAAAAATTTAGGTATTTTTCTGACAAACAATTTGTTTTTTTTGTTTTTTCTGTTAAACAAAAAATTACAGAGATATGATTGTTTAAAGAGCGCGTGGCAGCGCAATCACAGCCTCTCTTAAGCCCTTTAACCCTTCACCGTTTTAGAAAAAGGTTTTTTACTTTGTATTGCAATGAAGGATAATGTAGCTCTCTTAATTACCTTTACAATGGTTTTTTATAATTTGTGATAGCATGAAAATTGAAGGAGTTATGGTCCAAAAACTTATATTACTAACTTATATACGTAAAATGGTAGCAGTAATCATAATATTTACTGTTTTAATTTAGGGGTAGTTTTAAGGGTAGAGAAGCTTAAGAATATGATAATCATTTTCGAGAGTGTGGAATAATATATAAACCCTTTTCATTTTATCAAAAAAAAAAAATTACAATTTTTTATCAAGGGGTTCTTTTCAAGGGTTGAAAGGGGGTTAAAAATTTGATAATTATTATAGAGAATATAAAATATTACTTACTCTATACTTACATCTTTTTATGTCATACCAAAGTATTTTTTTGTGATTTTTTCAATTTAGGGGTTGTTTGCAAGGGTTGTAAGATTTTCAAGGGGTTGAAAATGATTTTAATATGAGGTAATTGTGTTAGAAAACACTTTACAATTTCACCACTTACTATTAGACATGTTTTCTAGCGATAAAATGGCTCAATGTAAATTTTTCCATTAAGGGGTTGTTTACACCCCTTAAAAATAATTGGCGGAGTTCAGATCATTTTCACTTTTGAAGTTAAGGGTAAGATGAGCCTAATTCCAAAATTTCATGCAAATCGGTTCACAGTAAAAAAAATCGGAGGTAAGACCGTATTTTTCGCTTCAATGACTGCACTCACAGACCACTTACCCTATAGACTCCGCTTCGGAACAGTTTGTCTAGTATCTCATTAAGCCAAAATGGCGGGGCGCGGGGGGCGGAAAGTGCACCGTGATTGGCTAGTTCAAAGTCAACGAATAATCAAGTGTGCGCGTCGTGGTGCGCGCCAATAGAACCATGGCAACCAATTAGTGTTCTGTGAGCATAAGCATGGCTTACGGGGGCGCCTTTGTATGCGGAGTCTATAGGGTAAGTGGTCTGTGACTGCACTATTAGTTATTTTAGTTATTGTTCCTGAGGTAGAGACCTCGTTATGTTTTTTTCCTATTCACTATTTTAAAACTTTTTATTTAACTTGCTACGTATGTATGTAGATATGTAAGGGTCAAATCTTGCAAGTTAAATTTGACCTACTTCCCGGTCTCCGATGAAGCTGAAGCTGAAAGTTCTAGAAGAGGACGTAGCCTGTCAGGGTCAGGCTTGATTACCTAAGCCATCATTAATGTTGTAACCGAGTATGTTTATCTCCCTCTTCGAGAACTTGCTATTATCTAGATTAAGAGTGAGGTTATAGCGTGTAGCGACATCAAGAAATTGCTTTAGTTTTTGATTGTGATCCTCCTGATCGCGTCCACATTTATGTCATCGAGATAAGCGTATATTCCTTGTAGATTCTCGTTGTATATAATAGTATTGATAGCTCGTTGAAACGCAGCAATTCCATTGGTTACCCCGTATAGTATTTAGCTTCGAAGGCCATGAAGGGTTTCTCGTGTTGCAATTGGAATCTGATGATATGCACTGCGTAAATCAATTTTGCTGAATACTCGATATTTTGCCACTACGTCTTCTATGCCCGGTAGGGGATTCCTTTCCATCCAATTGAGTATACCTACCTGTTGATTGCCAAGGAATAGTCGATAGACATCCTCCTCTTTAGTCGTTTGATGTAACCAAGACTTATGGGCACGCCATGGTGATCGGCTCGATCATTTGGTTTTCTAAGAGCTTTCTGATCTCTGCACTGATAAAGGAGGCATCATCGGCAGTATGTTTCCTCGATTTGATAGCGGTGGGTTTGCATTCCGGTAAAAAGTTAGGGAACCAACTCACAGGCTCTATGTTGGCTTGAGTTAGGGAATTCAGCTTTAGTGTATCCCGTGGTCCACCAAAATTTCTAATCTGGTATGTTTCTTTAAAATGTCATGTCCAATAATAACGTCGGTGCATAATCCTTCCATTATAAGATAGTCCGCTTGATCGAACGTATAAATAATTGAGAATGCACGGCTAAAATGTGTTTTGTTCTAATAACGGGACTACTTAAACTCGCCGCTCCGACATTCACTCGTTCGTTCGACCCACCGCGTTTTAATGGACGTTTATAATGTTTAAAAAGCTTAATTTAAGTTTGCACCAACCGACTGTATTATCCTCGAGCCGCAATGTAAGAAAAACAAACAACTTAAGTCGTTGTTGTTTTTCCATACTAGATGAAAAACAAACATGGGGTTCACTTAGTATGCAGAAAGTAACTTTGTGTGATTACACTGTTGAGTGTGTGATTAGTTGATTACTTTGTTGACATGAAAAAAAACTGGCAAGTAGTTTTAAAAACATTCTAAGTTCATAATGATTCTACCCATGTAAAACACCACTAAATTATTGAAATAATGAAGAGTTCTTCGTAACATGGATATAAGGAAAAATTACCAAAATGCGACTAAAGTGATCAATATCTCTGAAAGTTCTAAAAATCGCTGAATATACATGAGGGTGTTTTTGGTAGCCCTGGGTGACCTATTAATCTTTTTCATTTGGACCACTAGTGAGCCGACACCTTTTATTTTCTCAGTAAATAATGAACAAAAAATATAGTCACAGCGTGTAACATCCATCCATACGAAACATATACATCCTAATTAACATAAAAACATGTGTGTGGATTGTAATTAACATAAGTTTTTTTTTTCATACTAACTAATTCGTCATGCAATCTATCAAAAATAACTCAATTATTCCTCATTTAACTTAGACTTAATGTTGTTATTGGTACTCGATCGACCCTTTAAAAATGAATTTCACTAAATTTATTGGAGCTATTAACTTAATTCCTTCTTTAAATGGTTAACTGCACTTAAAGCTATAGTTACTTACTTAAAATGTATGTTCTTATGGGTATCAAAATCACACACAGTATGTATAGTATGCTTTTAAAACAAACGTCTATAACCACTTGACCGTCCGCCCGCGAGACCATTATACTCTCAACCGTCCGGGTTATTTTACCGACGCACGCCCCGCGCTGCGCAACCACAACTTTCTACAAAAACGTCTGTATCTTCTAAACTACACAAGCTAAAATAAAGAAAAAAATACTAAGGCATAAATGAACGTTCATTTGTTTAAATACTTTTATAGTTATACTAAAAATATCCATGATTATCGACTATAATCAAGGTTAAACTTAGGAAATTGGTAAAAATTGCTGAAAGTTTTTATTTGACGACTAATTACAGGAAATATTGCGCGATGACCCTCTTTTTTTATTACATATTATAAAAAAAGACTATTTCAACTTTTAAATGACACCACAATCAACATATTTAGTTCTCAATAAGATATCAAAATAAATTAAACAAATTCCCTACTCCTTCCAACAAGTGCAACCAGATGGCCGTCTGCATAAGGCTGCCTACAACTGATATACACTTAAACGTCCGTGGAGACTATGGTATCCAGTGTCGAAAGTAGATAAATTTTGTATATCAATAATAATGACAACAGTACATGTACCCACTATGCTACTTTTAAATCAAAAGTTTCTTAAGTTTAATAGTTCTGGTGAGCAGTACCTCTGCATCATCAGGATTCAAGGATCGAAGGTTGAAACTATCAAAATCAAAATTTCATAATGATCAAAGAAGTAGAAGTGGTTGAAAAAACTGTTGTAATATTTGAAACACATAGGTATCTGAACAAACAAATGTACAAAATTACAAAGTCAAGCTAAATAAAACCATTTTTTAAATTAGTATCTATATCCGTAGGTAACTGAAAGAATACATGCAAACAAAAACACATTTCCAAACGCCGAATAATCAAGACACACGAGAAATCGTTTGTACAAACCCTTATTTCTGATATATTTTAAAACGTCCGCGGATAGTCAACCGTCCGCGGCATAAAACCTGAGAAACACCGTAAATGTTTTGATGAATCCTAAAGTAGTTTGATATATTTCTTATGTTTAAGTATATTAATCTGTTCTCTATAAACCAATCTTCAGTATTTATTGTATATTTCTGTAAACAGAGCTCCAAATTACTAATAATTAGGCTATAAACGTTCACTGCCCCAGCTCGAAAACAACCTTGATATTTCAAATTGATATTACAGTCATCACACTATCACAAACAGAAGATGATACACATTATCGTAGAAAGTACACATTCCTGATTATTTTGATGTATAATAACACCCAAAAATATGTAAATGAACGTGAAATACTTACGACATAACTACGAGTTCTCCACAAATACTCACAATCACGCGCAGTTTCTTAGAGCACTGGCAAATAAAAATGTTGTCCTTGTAAGCAAATGGCGTACACTGCCATCTATATTTTTTAGAGCTAACTATTTGGTTAGGCTACGTTGTTGCATCAATAGAATTAGTAAATAATGCCGAAATATTCCATTAGATGGCTCTAAAATCAACCGCTCCTCCTTCCACCCCTCGGGATAGTAAGGTATCCGCGGACGGTTGAGAGCATATTGGTTTCGGATACTATGCTATCGTCGGACGGTCAAGTGGATAAGCACGATTATTTACAGAACACCTTTTAAAAAAGTTCCTGTGGTCAATTGATATCAGGCACAAAACAGTTAGGTTCCTATATGTTTTATGTATCAGGGCGTTTTCACTAAAACGTACGTGTACCCCAATTAAGGAACTTTGACTTTGTCTGTTTTGTGACGAAAATTAGCCATACATTGCGGCCGTCAATGTATACTTAGCTAATTTTCGTCACAAAACTGACAAAGTTAAATCATTTCAGTCCTTAATGACGTGTGAAAACGCCCTTCAACTGGCCGTTAATTAGGTAGGTACTTTTAGCCGGTGCGATACGAATTAACAAAAGATATTTTAATCATTCATTTATTAGACCCAATAGACACCAACACCAAAAAAGTCAAAATGATTGAAATGCTTGAAAATAAGAATAAGTACGAGTAAATCATTTGTTATAATATAAGATAATCAACAATTTCAAAAAACAATATCTATTAGAAATAGTAGACAAATTGTCAGTATTAACTTAATTAATAAGTAGATTTCAATACTACACGTGATAGTTATTGTATAAACATATAAAATAATCAATGGATTGTTTTTTATTGTACCTACCTAGGTACTTACTTAGTAAAATCATTAGAGAACAATTTTGTTTATACGGACAGCATTATCCATAATTATGAGTAGGCACCCGTTTTCATTCTGTTTAGTAAAGATGATCTTAAATGAGCAAAAAGACTACACAATTTCACTAAAAATTACAGTTTATTTGCATTTAGGATCACCCGGATTGTCAAGAACACTGCAAGTAAAAATAATGATTTTCTCATTTTCTTAAGTAAGATTTCTAGCAATTCTAGCAAAATGAAGTTTGTAGATTCCATTGAATAATCTTTTGAAGCTATTAACAATTCTTGAAAAATTGATTTGATTAAGTAATATTTTAGTTACAATGTTTCAACATTGAAGATAAAATATTATTGCCCAAAACAAGGGCCTGGTTGACAATGTGATTTTAGTTTTCATAGGTTTTGTGGCGTACCATAAATGTAGGAAGTATTATTTTTATTCTAATGCTAATTTCAGTTCAATTAATTCAACATGAATCTCTTCATTTCAGTCGCTTGTCAATTAAGTACTTACAAACTATGTTAAGTAATCGTATCTCAAGTCTCGTTTTAAAACTAATCAACATTTCTATATATATTTCAATGAGTAGAAACAATTTGGTAATAATCTCTTATAGTCACTTAATATAACCAGGCAAAATATGAACGAAAGCCACACATAATAAAAAAATACATGACATTAATTCAAAATACTTAATTATTTTATGTCAATTACTTATAAGTAACGGGACTTAATTATAATTCAACAATAACTCTCAATCAACAGCTATTTCAAATAGTGATTACCAGGGGTAATTTCCCAGGTCTATTTATGCCTAAAGGGTAAGTTTTTGTTCCAAGTCCGCCCACAGTGGGTCGAGCGGTGGCGCGCAATAGTAGTCGCGTAGCACTGCGGGCGGCGTGTCGCCGAACACGACGTAGTTGCCGAGCGGCTCCGGGGGCGCGCGGCGGCGGCCCGACGCCTGCCGCACGCTGCGCATCATCGCCGACGACTTCACGCGTTCTGCAATTGTGTAGCGCCTATGTCAAATATGTGCCCTAAGTGCGTACCTTACCTATTCTACTGGAAGTTCAAGGCGCCGAATCTGTCGGTTTTTATCTATACACAAATGCGATCCGAACCGAATAAAGGCAGAAATACCCGCACTACATCTAGAATTCTTTGTTATTTTCTCATCAGTATAGTTTTATCATACTTCATAGACTTTAGTTAGTGGCTTCATCTCATTCAAAAAATCATTAATCATTTTGAATGTTCGGCAATGATTGAGGAGACCTTTTTGGAGGGTAGTTTGACATTGAAAGTACCTTCGTCAGTGCTGAGCGGGCAGTACTTGATGGTGTGCGCGCGGTCGCCTCGCGCGCCGCAGCGCTTGCACACGAACTTGCGCAGCACCGGGCACAGCACGCGCCCGCTCGCGTCCTTCAGCGCGTGCGACTTGTAATACGCCTCGCCCTCACCGTTGTTTTTGCAAAATCGGCACTCCTGCCAACGAAGTGGTTTTAGTTTGCGTCCAGCCATGGGCTATAATCGTGCGGTCTCAGAACCGCGCAATTTATATTTTAAAAAAAATCGTACCGGAAAGTTTGACTAGCAAAAACCAACGTCCGTTTGGCAAACCGCGGCGCGCTTAAAAGCGTGTCGGAATGTGCATTAAGTGCCATTTTGGTGAGATGACTAGTCTAGCCATGGAGGCTGCCAAACCTTCACGGTTTGAGCTTTTAACATCAAAGTAGAACATTAAAAAAATGTTCAAAGGTTGTAGCTCTACGAAGACTCCAAGCAGTGGCCGATCTTTAGGAGTGAGGCATTTTCTCAGAACCTACATTTTAGATCCTACTATAATTATTAATATTATAAATGCGAAGTTTTGTGTGTGCGTTTGTTACTTCTTAGCGATGCAACGGCTGGACGGATGTGGATGAAATTTGGAATAGAGATAGCTTATACACTGGATTAACATATAGGCTAATTTTTATCCCAGAAGTTCCTGAGGGAATAACGATAATTGAAATCTACGCGGACGAAGTCGCGGGCAGAAGCTAGTAAACTATAATTTAGGTCTCCTGCGTTGGATTTTTTTTTTCGTTTTAATTTGGTTAAACTTATAACGTAGCACTTACTTCCGGGAGGCGTTTGTTTTTAGCTCTCAGCTCGCTCCGCTCCTGCTCCAGGTCCCGCAGCAAGCCGTACACCACGGCGTTCGGCAACGAGTTCAGCACCCGCACTTGTTCAGCTGAAATCTTATCCAGCTGCTTCATAGACGTATAAAGGTCAATATCTGAAATGTAGAATAAGTAGACTGTTAAAAAATGCTTGATAATTAATTGTTTGAATTTGTAAAAACGCAGCTTCTCCTGCCAAGTTCTCCTCTCGCGTCTCGACGTATCCATTTTATTCTGCCAACATTCAGATGGTCAAAAACATTCGAGAAACGAAAAAAAGCTCAAGGTGGATAAAAGACTATGGTATGGAATACTTTCTACATAAGTCGTTTAATAGGAAACAGGAAAGTATATACATACATTAACTCACACCTTCATTCCCAGAGTATATAGAGTTGGCAGAGCTACGAGTATAACTGAATTACCAACAACTCTAATAAAAACATGAGAGTTCTGTAACCACAAACGAGGGAAGTAAACTTGTAAAAACAAATACTAACCATCATAGACCTTCTTATGTGGTATAAAAGCTGCGGCGCTAGCAGACGGGATCCACTCGGATTTCGGTCGCGGCAAGCGGTGCGCTGGAGTAGACTCTGGCGCTGGCCATGACTTCTGACGCAAGTAGACGCTAGATGGGCCCATGCCAATAAGGTTACCTGAAAACAGAGTTTTTTATCTAACATAAACAATCACACCATTACCTCATGTCGTGTATAATATAGGGGTCTCTATTGACTGCCATAATTATTTTTAGTCATAATGTGTTTTAAGTCATAATTTTCGCAAGTCATAATGCATTTTTCTCAGGACACGGTTATTTTTTCAGATTTTGTATAAAACTAACCTAACCTAACCTAACTAATCTACACGATAAACGTTTATTAAAAACTGTAACTTCAGCCTGAAAGAAGTTATGACGAAAAAAAGTACGACTAACAATACATTATGAATTATGTTATGTTATGACCAACGATATGTATGGCAGTCAAAGGGATCCGATAATATAGTCATAAAAACGATTATTTAACCTACGGGGTGACACCATTACATGACGTCGTATCATTACCTGTAGTCATTGAAACGTATATTCAATCAAATTAAAGACACTACTTATTATATAACATCGCATGAGAAAATTATAAAACGTTGATTCAATGTATTCAAAGAAACCTTTATTTCATACTAGCGACCCGCCCTTGCTTCGCTTCGGTTTATATGAGTTTTCTGTAACACCAGTACATAAAATAAAAAAAGAATATACATATAAACCTTCCTCTTGAATCACTCTATCTTTTAAAAAAAACCGCATCAAAATCCGTTGCGTAGTTTTAAAGATCTAAGCATACATAGGGACAGACAACGGGAAGCGACTTTGTTTTATACTATGTAGTGATAGTGATAGTGATTGTATATGTATAATCATCATCATCATCATCATCATCATCATCATCATGTCAGCCGAAAGACGTCCACTGCTGGATATAGGCCTCCCCCAAGGCTCTCCACTCAGACCGGTCGTGCTTTTCGCATCCACTGCGTTCCCGCGATCTTTACAAGGTCGTCACTCCATCTTGTTGGAGGCCTACCTACAGCTCGTCTCCCGATCCGCGGACGCCACTCAAGAACCTTCTGACCCCATCGGCCATCAGTCCTGCGAGCAATGTGCCCCGCCCACTGCCACTTAAGTTTAGCTATTCTTCGGGCTACGAGTATGTCGGTTACCTTAGTTCTACTGCGGATATCATCATTTCTGATTCTATCACGCAGAGAAACCCCGAGCATAGCCCTCTCCATAGCCCTCTGAGTGACTTTGAGCTTCCTTATGAGGCCCATTGTTAGCGCCCACATCTCAGATCCGTAAGTCATCACTGGCAACACACACTGGTCAAAGACTTTTGACTTCAAACACTGCGGTAGTTTGGACGAAAAGGTGCTGCGAAGCTTCCCGAACGCTGCCCAGCCGAGTCGGATTCGACGAGTGACCTCTTTCTCAAAGTTGGACCTACCTAACTGGACCGTTTGTCCCAGGTATATATACCTATAGTCGTCAACAACTTCGAGCGTAGAGCCTCAGACTACCACGGGAGTTGGCGCGACACGAACATTGGACATGACTTTCGTCTTGTCCATGTTCATCCTCAAGCCAACTGGGTCGGAAACCCTACTGAGATCAGCGAGCATTGCACTGAGGTCCTCCATGGTCTCAGCCATGACTACGATCAGGCCGGTGACACTCCGCGCTATCGCCTTCAAAATGTGCTGCCCCTTGCAAGGGGCGAATCAGTTGAGCTGTGCGCTGCCAAAGTTTTTGTTTGAATACGCCAGGGCTCGGAAACGTTATTCAAAATAACGTTTTAAAAACGTTTCGAACCGTTCTTCGTTCAACATTTTGTTCGGAATGGAAACGAAACGAGAACGTTATCAAAAACCGGTTTAATCCACGGGACGCGGCCGCGCGCGGCGTTCGGCTACAAAGCAGCGACAAGCATGAACTTGTTTAGTAGGTAATCTTAGATCTGCCCTACCGACCCTACCGTATGTTTTGATTGCATTTTCATTTCATCTTTCATCCCGATGCGTGTTCACCAATTGGGCATTTTCAGAAAAAGTTGTTGATTGAAAAAAGTCGTGTCTCATGACTTTCATGGCTGATTATTCGAATTTAAAGAAGACATATCAATTTTTTTTTTTACATTAAATAACTTATTAACTGCAGAAATACAGTAGAATTATGCAAATCAATCTTTGTTAAATTTAAAATAAAGCCAAAATAAGAAAAAAATAGGTCCTATTTTGACGTGTCCCACACCCTCCACGCCACATTCGGAGTTAGATAAAAAATACTAAATAAGACTGTTTAAAAGTCAGCAGTTGTGTCCTGGTCAGTTATGAACCGATCTTTAATTTTAAACCGTAAAACAAGTGCGTTTACATAGAAATTTCTTTGAAAAATACAGGTTTTAATCTGACCCGCGAAATAGCGCATGGGGAATTACCCGCATACGCGACCGTATTTTTAATATGTTCCTGGCAATAAAACACCACAATACATGAAAATTCTGAATTATGGCAGCATTTTTAGTCTATGGTAGTCGTCATTTGGTTTCAAATGACAGCAGTTTGTCCGTGAAATGTGTTTAGCAGCGTTGCCAGAATGTTACTTTTGTAACATTTTACGGTACTTTTGACCCTCTCATGTTACCCCTATGTTACAGGAATTAAAATGTTACTTTTACGTTACTTTTAGGTCAGTATAAAATATTTAAAAAAATATTTATAAAATAATTTTTAAAAATAATCGTGAAACGGAACGCATCCAAGAAAGTTTTTGTTCGTCATTCGTCAAGTTGGCGCACTTGCTTTTGTGACTTGCTTGGCTTGGATTCTGTTTTGAACTTTTGACAGCTGACTCAGCTGAGAGACTAGACCAGACACGAAAAAGTAATACGAGTAAAAAAGAAGCACTTATACGGAAAGACATATAAATAGAGGAGACGGCCTTTTGCCTTTACTTTCTAACTCACTCCGCGTAATAGGTACGTTTTTTCAAGGCCAGTTTTGTGATCACCAAAACTACACTGGGGTTGGGGACAAACAAACATTTTATAAATTGATTAATAAACAAAGTAAGTTGTAGCTATTGAAAAACATTACGAAATTAATTGGTATGTAAGGTACGAGTATATTACTGACACATTATTAATTGTATGTTTTTTTTTTTCAGTATCACTAGTAAATTATTCGATCAACATTTATTTTCGAAGAAAGAAAGAAATGGGACAGAATACTTTTTTTTTAGTTTTTGTGTAAATAAAGTGCCATAATTTAGTATTAGTGTCGTTTTCCACATTAATAAGAATAAGGTACATACTAAATGTTATTTTTCTCGTGAAAATGTTACTTTTTGACCTGACTTGTGTTACATTTGACGATATGCCACTGGCAACACTGGTGTTTAGAGTGGTCGCGTGGAGTTTGCACCTTAAATAGATTTCTTCATACGACTCCAATTTTAACAAGGTAAGATAATCCTGTGTTTTTGATTTTTTATTATAATTAATGCTGATTCGGAATCAAAGGAAATATTTAAAGAAAGTTCAATAATAGTTTATTTGTGATTTTATGTGAATGTTTGAATGGCATGGATACGTCACCTCCAAACCGCCACGGTCGCGTTAAAAGAACTAAAAAGTGGCGTAATAGAATTCTTAAGCTCGTTTCATAAAGAGATTTAAAGATTATTTTAATAAAATGCCAATTATTTTATTTAACCTACACAAATGATTTTTTGCAAAGTACCTATGTTTGCCTGTCCGTCTGTCTGTGGGTTTGTTTAGGTCAAATCTTGCAATTCAGTTTTGTAGCAGTCTTTTCCGCTACTAGAATGGGCTGAAATTTGGAGTACGTATGTAAACCCGATGACGATTCAATATTATGGTTTCATTGAGCTGGTATAAAGATGAAGCCGGAAGGTGCCCACGGGAACTCTGTAATTAAACAATGCAACCCCATCCAGTTTGGGCTCGTTTGTTTTATCTTGACAAACACTTTGATCAGAGATGGAATCCGGGGTCTGATGATAAAACAGGAAGGTGCCCACGGGAACTCTGTAATTAAACAATGCAACCCCATCGAGTTTGGGCTCGTTTGTTTTGTCTTGACAAACACTGATCAGAGATGGAATCCGGGGTCTGATGATAAAACAGGAAGGTGCCCACGGGAACTCTGTAATTAAACAATGCAACCCCATCGAGTTTGGGCTCGTTTGTTTTGTCTTGATAAGCACTTTGATCAGAGATAGAATCCGGGGTCTGATGATAAAACAGGAAGGTGATTACTTTATTTTAAACGAATTGAGAACCTCCTTTTCTTGGTCGGTTAAAAATGATGATGATGAGTCAACGATCTCATGAGATTACTTGTTAAAATTCATTAATTTAATTAATTGTTTTAGTATAAAAATATTGCAATATGAACGTAGCCTTATAGTTCCTAAACGCCATTTCGAGCTTCACTATACGTCACTGTCCCGTTATTAATGTGATTGAATTTCTTAAATATTTAATATTACATCAAAGATATTAAGAAGCTATTATTGTTAAACACATTCTATTTAACTAATAATTCGTTAAAAAAGAACATTCTTAAATAATATTACGCATTCGTCGCTCCAAAGACAATAATATATAGTACAAAGTACTGAAAGGTGGCGTTAAGGAAAGGTTTTGTCATAAAACTTCATAGTATTATAATAATATGATTAATAAATATTTTTTTTAGAACACTTTAGTTCACGTTTTATCAATAAAGCTTCAGAACATTTTAAACCTTTCTAGTTTTCTTTAAAACCCGTTCTAAAATGAGTGGCGTAATAGAACTTCTTACGAGCAGAAACGAAATCTAATTGGTTTTTTTTATTGAAATAGTCATTATTTTATTATAAATTTAGTATTTTCATGTTGCTCATTTAATATATTATCGATTTTACTACATTTTAAAGTAAACTAAAATATTTTTTTTAAGTGGGATTCCTCTAACGTCACCAAAAACTTTTTCTGAAAACGTCCAATTATGTACTCCTCACAGAATAATGGTACTTTCTATGTGTCCAATAATAATCTAAGCTCTAAAGAAACAAGCAAAGAAAACCGCGTCGCGTGGCTGCTAAATAAGTACTAACTGACTGGATGATATTTGTAATATTCCTACCGAACTCAGCAAATGGGAAAAAACGGTTAAAAACGTTATATGGATCAAAAAAGATTTCAATTTCGTTCTTCTTCAAAAACGTTTTCTATAACGTTATTTGCGAACGAAACCGAAACAAATCGTTCCTTAGGCATTTAAGACGAAACCGTTTCGAAAAAAATACCGTTTTCCGAGCCCTGGAATACGCACTTATACGAATATGGCTAATCGAAAAGGCAAAAAGTAATGCATCGCATACGGGTGCTTAAATAATAACTCCAATGTCGAATTATCTTTTTTTAACCTGCCTCAGGATGACGAAAGGTAAGATTATTATTAATATTATTAATAACTTCGATCTAGATAGGTAGTTACGAGTCGCTAGACTTAATTACTGACACAATCAGTACCTACAGTTTTGAATCCTCGACGCAAAAAGAGCGGTATAATATTTTTTTCCTACTCCTGTACCTTTATCTGTCATTTATATAGTCACGAACACTAATATAAGAACATACATAATATGTCCGCAGAATAATCCAGAGAAAAGTTTATCTTGTCTATGCCCCAAAACAGCACTTGTGCGTTTTTGAGATAAAACGATACGGCCAGCTGCCAAAGCTTAGCGTTGCACAATCGATTTAATCATATTTTAACGATTGTGAAATAGGGACTATAAATCACCTAATGTTTTGAGAAATGATTTCAGTTACCTGATTGGTCGATTTTTAAATAGCTGTATTCTGGTTGGTTGATACGAAATACAAAGTTTTTTTAAAAGATTTAAATTAGTTAAAGAGAAACACGTACCTAAAAGAACCTATCGTTCCGTTTGACAGTCGATGTGTATTCTGATTGGTGGATTTAATTTGGTGAAGTATTCTGATTGGTCAAATTAAAATGTTTTGGAATTGTAAATAATTCTATTTTCCATTCCGTCAATTTAAAAACAAAGTAAACCATAGACACATATCGTGCCTTCGGTGGAACATGGCCACAATTTACTATATGATTATAGGGGAAGTTGTGCCCTTGTCCTACCGAAGGTGCGATATTTTGTCATTTTCTTGTTTCCCGCTCGTTTGTTGTTCTTTACTTCGTTCGTTCGTTTGTAAGTTTTTTCGCTTAGTTTTGCATTTTATTTGAAACCTAGTCGTAGAAAAAGTATTGTATGCAACGGTGTATAACTAAGTCAAAAAACACTCGTGGCGCTTACCTTTACGATGTTCGCCTTCGGCTCACATCGTAACACACACCCTCATATTTTTTGACCTCTCTTATACAACTATTGCATAAACTACTATAAGTGAACGAGACGGTAACATACGAACTATTCGATTTTCTTTTCGTGGTACTTAACAAAATCTGTTGATAGAAAAGTAAAGCTGCGTTTTGTTACAACAGTTACAACACGCAGCACGCGTTTTGAAAATAAAACTGCGAAATTAATTAGAAAAAGTATTTTAGCTATAATAGTATCTACAAAATACAAAGATACCCAAAAAAATTATCTAAGTAGGTACAAGATACAAGATAAAAAATGTTATAGTATTTCAAATACAAGATGAAAATACGTATCTTGTATCTGTATCTTATATACTTTTATCTTAGATAAGTCACATCTCTGACTATACGACTATTTTGCTTGTTGGGCACTATCCATTAACAGTTTACGACGAAAGTTCGAGATCGACCGTTCGATAAAAATCTACTCTGTACGATTGTTGACTGACAGGTCGAAGATCGTCAGGCCGTCAGCGGACCATCCACTAGTGCTTGGCGGATTTGGCTGTGATACGTTGTATTGTCCGAGAGCAGTTGATCGGTTTGCAGTCAAGTCTTAAGAGAAACTAGTCTCAATCGACAGATCAATATCGGTCGATGAACAGTTGGTCGGACCCTCGACGGTGAAAATAAAGCATCGTGAGGAATCCTATGCATTCCTATGCATGTGAAAGAGGGGTAGTAATTGCAAAAAAGATCATTGACATGGTCGAAATGTCTCCGAATGGACCAATCAGTAAAAGGTAATTGGGAAGGGATTTTTTTATCTTTTAGATGAGATCTCACCTGATTGGTTGGACATCTTGTCTTCCTCTGGGTTGTAGGGAGAATCATACCCGTTCCTCTTAAAATCCTCCATCATGTCAGCCAGCGTGCTATGGTTGACCATCACTGAAGTAAACGAGTATGGTTTTTATTTAATTATCCAACCACCAACAAGACGTAAGATTAGCTAGTACCACACTATCAAAAATTACCACTTTAAAGATTAATATTTCGCAAACGGATCCCTGAATTAATAAAATAGAAAATAAATCTTCTTTTTTTTATTATTATTATTTAAATTTGTGTGTTTTGACCATTATGGGGGTGCATCCTATACGAGTATTATAGCAATCCTGGGTTTTGTGCGTGTACGTCTAGTTCAAAATTGAAGCATAGAGACTGCACTCGAAGCTAATATCCATCCGGTAAAAATATTACATGTATACAAGGATATCCGTTTACTGGCGCTCCGTTGTCAGGTGAAAACAACGGCCATAAGCCGCAGACGGACGGACGGGCAGACGGGCGGCGAAACGATAAGGGCGAAATTGTAGGGTACCTATTGTATGTACCACTTAATATGGACAACTTAATAATAAATCATTCATATTATCTTGTGGTTATAATATTTGGAGAGTAATATCCTAAATTAGTGGATAGACTTACGATCTAACAGGTCGGCGGAGGTGCGCGAGCGCGTCGCGTCGGTCGTCACCGGCCTTGCTGGACGGAGCTGGGTGCGCGACGGCCATGAGTCCAGGTTCCACGACTGCAAGTTGAAAAAAAGGAAAAGTTAGGAACTGCCTGCGTTGCGACTTGCGAATTCCGATACATTTTAAAGTTAGACACGTTACACGGACTACTTTAAGCAGTCAGGACCGACTGCACTCGGTTGCTATTGATTGGAGAATCTGCACTTTCTAGAGCATTGAAACTGCAAATCGACCAATAGCAACAAAGTGCAGTCGGTCCTGACTGCTTAAAGCAGTCCGTGTATGGCGGGCGTTAGTAGGTATCAAAATAAGTTATATATATAAGGATATTTTTTATCACTAAATAGGTATTTTCGATGTGTTTGTTTGTTGTTTATATTATTTTACCTACCTATAATATTTTGATGTCTCAGAGCAAAGGCGGCGTAAGGCGTGGGCCGCGCTTCACAGCCGAAAATAAATTTAAAAAGTATGGAAAATCCAAAAGTACACGCCACAAGGTTTTTCATATAAGAAATATATTAGAGGGCCTCGCAAAATGAACCTTGCCCACATTAAGTTTAGGTCTTGCGCCGCCACTGCCTCAAGAGTCTGACCCAATACCCAACCCACAGGCCAAATGTTGTGGCAAATATCACTGTAAGACCCTACAGTCGGGTACCCATACACACTTATCGAACAAACCAACGCTACACACAGATCCCCACTGTCGGGAATCATAAATAGTAATTTAATTATAATTTCCTTGGTAACCCTTAACCCTTATAAATCGCTTTAAAAAGCAAATCGAAAGGCTTTCAAGCAATACCGCTTTTCTAAATAAATCCTTATAAAAACCCCTTGAATAGGATAGCGGGATGGTTTTTTAGGGTTCCGTTAGGCAAACTATACGAACCCTTATAGTTTCGCCACGTCCAGACCCTCAGAGACACTTAGAGCTAGACAGCTGTAATTTGGTATCAATATACATATTAGTCACGCCAACAGTGGTAAAATAAAATCTTGGAAAAAAAATTTTTTTGGTGTCTACCTACCGTTATTAATATCGTGCAAAAACGGTAAAAAAAACATGTTTTTTTGGTACTTATGGGAAATATTTATTTTATTTTGTTTTTAGTATTTGTTGTTATCGCTATACTTAACAACAAATACTAAATATTAGCAACAGAAATATTATATCATCTGTGAAAATTTGAACTGTCTAGCTATCACGGTTCATGACATGAGATACAGCCTAATTAATGACCAGTGCAATGCAGTGGTTGTCAGTTTATTGTTTTTGTTTCAACCAAAAATCTAAAAAAATAAAAAAATAATATCGATTTAAACAAATCGGTAACACAGAAAATATTCTCAGAACATCTAAAGCCCAACCCTATATGCATAATGAAATGAAGGGTCAATTTAGGTACCTACTATATGATAAAATGCAACACAGATGCAATAAATGTTGCTGTTGTACGACAAGGTAATCAAAATTACGAAAAATCAATTATAATACGAGTAATTGATTACTTAAGCAAATAAAATTGGGCTACATTTTCAACAACAACACAATATTACATAACTTTAAACGTCAATCATATTGTACACGTCTCGACAACCCTAGGTTGCTGTCGTGTGTCATTTGACGTCATCGCACCAAAAATGCTAGAAAAAGTACCTACGACCACTGCTGATGACAGATAAACAGACGGGCGGACAGACGGACAGCTGAGTCTTAGCATAGGTCTTAGTAATAAGTATAAGGTCCCGTTTTTACCCTTTGGGTACAGAACCGTAAAAAAATGCTTTTGAGACAAACCTCTTTTTTTAAGCATGATTTTTTTAGATCCCCTTTTAAAAAACGATCAAGTTGTCAATGCACAACTTAAGGTTTACTTTACTTAGTAATTCATTTATTTCAGCATAACACATAAGAAACAGCACATCAACATTATTATCAGCAACAGGCTTCGTCAATACATTTTACATAGGTATGATCATCGGCAACACGCTTCGTCAAATTCCATTAACACTAACAAACAATACAAATTTGACTGCTGACTTGCAATGGAAACCTGCTGTACCAGCCACGACCCAGAAAGAGGATCCGGAAGATCCCCCCCTCTGTCACACAGACGACGGCCTAACTGCTTAAAAGCTCGTTGGCTTCCGAACCCCCAAGGTCCCGATGTCTCCACCGCGACAGGGATAAAATCGTACGTCGTCGGCTCCAACAGGTTTGGTTGGATGGCAATTAAGTAGGTCAAGGAAATTGATTCCTAGACCATTTTGGACTACCTATGTCAAAGTGAAACTAAATAAAATCATAAGAAGTCTCTTACGCATTACGTTTAGATTGACTAAGTCACTATGAAATAGCCCAAAATGGTCCAAGAATCTATTTCCGTTGCTGTAGGTACGCAACTACGCACACAACAACAAAAAACAGCAACATCGGTTGAGCGGATCTCAAGTGGTTGATGAATTTGATGATCTTTCATACATGTGGCAACACCTAATTTATCTTTATTATCTGAATTATTAATTTTAATAAACCTACCTGACCTAGGTGTTTATTTTATGAGCAACTAGGTAAAATAGTACAAGTATTATAATAGGTAGGTAACTCTACGTAGGTACTTATACTAAACTACGAAGATTAAACATATTAGCCAAATCGATCCAGCTGTTCTCTGATGCATATCTGTGCATCATAAATTATTCACCTACCTACTAAATTCAAATTAAGAAAACTGAACCAAACCTAGAATAGTTAGGCAGGTAGGTTGGTAGGTACTTTAAGTTGCGTAAGCTTAATAAAATCATCATTTTGTTATTTAGAAATTTCTCGTCACACAGTGATATAAAATAGTCTCACTCATGTAGGTACCTAACTTAACTACCTACTTTAATTTGAGAAATTTCAGTTTTTGAGAACATTATATTCACCTTACATAGCAAATAGGTACGAGTATGATCTAGGTAGTTATCTAGGTAGCAGCGTGATAAAAAAGTTCTATCGCATAAGCTAAATAAATACCTATCTAGATAAGTAGACCGTAGAAGTTAGGAAGTTTCTTCTTCTTTTTGCCCCGCGGCGACTTCAACAGCTACTACCGCCGGGCTATGGCGTTTCCACGAATATAATCAGTGATTTCGCCAGTGTCAAGTGTATATAAGTATAAATCAATATAGCAATAAAATAGAATCCAATCTTCTCTGGGAAGATTGGGGGCAACGTTGTTCGGTAGTTTGTAGGACAGAGGTCAAGATAGTTTTAACCTATGTACCACTTCGAGTCCACTTGTAACGAGAAGAAAGATGCCAGATACGCGAAATAAGTCCAAGTTTTCAATCACTGTGCAACACAATGGCATAAAAAGTACAAATTACTATCAGAAAAGAACTTTGAACACCTAAATACACAAAAAAATAAAACTAAAACAAATTACACATCCGCCATCTTTTAACGTTGCAAATGGCCTCTCGTTAGGAAGTTTAAGTACCTACCAAGTTATTATTCTGCGAGTTAAGTAAGTACCTATCTACCCACCGACTAAAAAATATTATTAATTATTATTGAAGGTGAGTAAAACTCACCGCCCATTTATCGTTAACTAATAAAACCAACAAGATTTCTGCTAATATACCTAGTTAATTGGGGATTTGATTATAAGAAAATAATAACACTTACCGATCCCGTCGAGCTGACAGAGCTTCCACTGCCATAGTCGCTAAATACATTTCGGTCCATTGTTTACGTTCCAAGTTCAAACTGATTTGCACGCGTCCTTACAAGTCGGCAGTGCAGGCGAGAATGGGTTCCCTATTGGCCCGTTTCAAGTTTCGGATGGTTCGGAGAGGGAACGCCAAAACAAAAGCAAAGTGTGTTGTTTGAACTACGTACTATACTTATACATATTTTGCCTATTATGGTGTTATAGATGCAAGAAAGTACTAAGTGCGAGAAAACTATTTTAATGTAAAATAAATACGGTAAGTAGGTACGTAGGTACTAATAGATTCCTTTACATCCATCTTAATCCATATCCTACTAATGTTATAATGCGAAAGTGTTATATGCTTTTACAGTTACAGCTAAACTGATTTTAATGAAATTTGGTATGGAAATACCTCGAACCACGGGCGGATATGGACTTATATTACTCATCCTTTTTATCCCGTATTTTTTTACAGTTCTTAAGAGAATTTCGATAAATGACTTCTAAGCGGAGTCTTGAGCAACAGCTAGTCTTTTATGCATCTAATAAACAAAAATGACAAAATACAATTTAAACTAGCTTGTATGTCTTTCGCTCGACCGTTCTTCTGTAGGGGGTACATAATAGTTTAGTTTACTTCACAATTTGGTAGAGATTTGTATTAGAAAGTTAAATAAGTTTTATTCCGCTACCCGGGTGCGCAAACAAAGCGCAGCGATTTTAGTCCGTCCCACCCAATACTCAAGCGCATTAGAAATGAAATGAGTGTGAAATTGTCAAGCCTGTTAATCTTTAGCTCCCTACTTAAACCCTTTGACACCAAAGCTTAACAAATTTTTCACACTAAAGGCAAAATATCGTTTCATTTAATCCACAGACTTGTCTTGCCTAACGGGCATTAAACGGTTAATTTATTGGTGCCAGGACTTTCGCTTAGCCCTTTCGAGGTTTCAACACTTCCAACAAGCCAATTAATGTATATTATATTACACTTACAGCCGAAACCAACCGGAGTGGAGTCGTACTCGATAGTAATTATGATGAGTGCGTAATAGTAGTTTATGCAACTGATGCATAAATGATGATTATATGAAACGAGAGCTAGCGAGTTTCATAATAGGATCACACGAGTGTTTTAAGGCCTAATAATGTACAGTTCTATACAAGGTATTGTTGGAACCATCTGAAATAATGACTAGTATTAGGTGCTTATACTGTGTGCCAGATAGCATGGCAATACAGAACATTAACACCCCTCTATAGGTAAAAAACTTAAATAAAGGACGTGTTGCATGTAGTTGTGACACATTTGTATAGACCGATCGACATGCTTTATTTGAAAGTGGACGTAGATACCTAAATGCCATAGTAGATTTGTATACAACTACCTACAAGAATGAGGTCCTTTACTTAAGTTGTTTACCTGTTGGTACCAAAAAAACTCCGTTAGTAATAATAATAACTACACCTACCTGTGTTCCCCGAAACATCCCGAAACGACTTTTTTGTCTTTCGCTAAATATTGTAGTACCATACCTACGTCCATCTAGTCGAAAACCAGTTAGCGTTGCAGGGGTTGTAAACCTTGACGCTTACAATAATTTTAATTAGTTTTTCTTTTGATGAATTGCGGTTTCGAATTTAAATCTTAATATATGTAAGTATATATTTTTAGTTCAAATTTCTTTGATTGATAAATTAAACAAGGGCAGTAAAAAAGAAAAATACAAAAATCAGTTGGCATTTTAGTTGCATTTTTAGTAACAGATGTTTTGTTCTATAGCAATGTTCTTGTGGTTGCAATATGGGTTGACGACGACGGGGTTTATTAGGTCCACCAGTAGATGGTCCAACCTCCAATTCAATTCTTCTACCACTTCACCACAACAACAAACAACATAAACAATGAAAAAAAGGAAATAACAATAACAGCAAACAAAACCAAAAAGAAAACTAATAACGAAAAACAGCAACCAATAAGGGCGCTTCCAAAACTTAACCAAACGCAAGCTCACTCCGAGGCACAGAATAAGTAATAGTACAAGTACAGAAGCGACTCTCTGTGACAGCAAACATGCGAATTTAAACCTATTCAGAACGCGGGAACGATAATAATACAAGTGCACGCACGGAAGTGACCTTGCTTACATTTTTGCGATCGATAGTGGGGGCGTCCCTAACGAGGCAAAATGCACCTTAAATCTGCGCCGCGAGAGTCTGTATTATTTCGCCCGTCATGAGCTTTACTGACTCCGCCCACCTCCTAGGGCTGGCACTTGTACTATTTCTTTCCACGGCTGTTGTAAGAAAACAAATTGAATTTATGATAATTTGTAGTTTTTTATGTAGTTCTTACTTAAATGACGAGAAAAAATTGTTCATGCTTGGAGGGCTGGCAAAAGTTGTCCGCGACTTGTTTGTTGTTTGCTCCGATCTCCCTTTCCATCTAAGTAATTAGACGTAGTTTACTAGTATTAACCTTCAAAATATATGTTAATTTAATTATTTATTATTTGGCATTTTGCTGCAATGCGAGAAATGCCAAATTTTTAGTTCTATTGAATCCCGACTGTGCTAATACTGTTGCACACCTGTGTTTTGGTACTAACTATTTAACTATCTTCTATACATACCTTTTGTATTTGTATTTGTTTGTACAACTATTGGTGTGTCTAATAGAATAAATAAATAAAATAAACAAATCAATATAGACCTTAAAACTTTTTGTTTGTTATAAACTCAAGTACTATCGTTACCTACTCCGTTACTTAAAAAAGCTGCCATTTGTTTGTGTATTGTGTAGGTAATTACCTAATATCCAGCACATGCAGACCTTGCTTTAGCAGGCAGTTACTAGTACTGGGAGATCTACTATCTTACACTGAACGCTGTTTAAGGCAAGTAGATAACTGGTTTTTGGTCCGAATAAGTTGAAAACTGCGAAACTGCGGACGGGTCGTTAGTAAAATAAATAATATTATACCGCTCTTTTTGCGTCGAGGATTCAAAACTGTACTGATTGTGTCAGTATTAAGTCCAGCTACTCGTAACTACCTATCTAGGTCGAAGTTATTAATAATATTAATAATAATCTTACCTTTCGTCATCCTGAGGCAGGTTAAAAAAAGATAATTCGACATTGGAGTTATTATTTACGCACCCGTATGCGATGCAGTACTTTTCGATTAGCCATATTCGTATAAGTGCGTATTCAAACAAAAACTTTGGCAGCGCACGGCGGCGCGCGTCGAGACGAGCGCTCGGGTGACACTCAACTGATTCGCCCCTTGCAAGGGGCAGCACATTTTGTGGGCGATAGCGCGGAGTGTCACCGGCCTGATGTTGCTTGCTTATGTAGACTCAAATGTCTATTCTATATCTAAACGTCACCTATAGGTAGGTACCGATTTTCCGTACCTAGTACTGTTGTTTGTTTTCTAATGTATTTTTATATTTTTTTAATAGTTTTATTTCCACCACCACAACTACAACAGCATAAATATGTCCCTCTGCTGGGCACATGCCCAGTAATAAGAGGGAATGGGCATTAGTCCCTATATGTCCCTCCCTACCCAGTCAGGAAAGAAATAGTACAAGTGCCAGCCCTAGGAGGTGGGCGGAGTCAGTAAAGCTCATGACGGGCGAAATAATACAGACTCTCGCGGCGCAGATTTAAGGTGCATTTTGCCTCTTTAGGGACGCCCCCACTATCGATCGCAAAAATGTAAGCAAGGTCACTTCCGTGCGTGCACTTGTATTATTATCGTTCCCGCGTTCTGAATAGGTTTAAATTCGCATGTTTGCTGTCACAGAGAGTCGCTTCTGTACTTGTACTATTACTTATTCTGTGGCAACATGAAACTTAATAAGCGACCGATTTAAATATCCCTCGCACAACACATAGGTACTTATCTTAATGTCACTAGCGACGTTTTCAATTTATTAGTATATATGTACCTACGTACTCATAAAAACGTGCATCTTTGGGTATTTTAAGAAATATGAACGACAAAATATAAACAATCAACCCATATTAATTGATACATTGTATCTAAGTACCTATACCTACCTACATATTAAATTAGATTAATTTATTTAATAACTAACCATGTCTAGTCTTTAGGTACTATCTAAGTATGTGTTCGTAAAATAAAATGAGGAATGGAGCATTTTCAAATTAGTTCATATGTTTTTTTAGCTCGAATCCGGTTAAAATAACCAATTTATGCGAACAGAACTGAAATGAAAAGGTTTTGCGTCAAGTACCGTGAATACACCACATTGCCACCTAGGGTATCATTGCCCATAATACAATTTACAAACAAATTCATTAATGTGGAAAAATCTTCCTTATGGTAATAAATATTATTTACGATGGTAAAAAAAAATATATTTATGACAACACTGGCGGTTGGCATTCGTCTCTAAAAGTCCCAGATAGACATGCGAGCAAATAAATACGCGTAGGTACTTAAAGCTTGACGATCTTTTACGCCTGTGTTTACTAGAAGTTTACCTACTTAGGGTGACACACGGGCGAGTAAAAGGGTCTCCCCAGACCTATCGACGCGGAATCGGCTTGAGCCGGCAAAAATAAGTTTTATATCCACGCAATAAGATCGAAAACGAAGTCGTTCCGTTCGCAACGCCGAGCCGGGCCGAGCCGAGCCGAGCGATACCATTTTCACTCTTACTGCACGGACATAAAAAAAGTTCTTACCGGCTCAAGCCGATTTCGCGTCGATAGGTCTGGGGAGACCCTAAGGTCGCCGAGTTATAATTACGGCGTACTACTCGCACGTTTATCTGGGACTGTTCACTCAGTAGCTTGATGCGACTGTGGTTCAGAATAGTAGTTAAGATGGGACTTGGGGTAGAAAAAAAAACAAAAATGTAACGCTAAATAAATTGTATTTCATTTATTAGTGTCCATGGAGTCATTATTCACACAATTAAATTACAATGTATAATATTAATATAATGTAAATAAAGTCGAATCTGTAGCAATCACATAATTAGGTATGTTATACATATAGTATGTAATCTAAGTATCACGCGGCAGCAAAATTACGACATTCAAAAGTGCATAAATTTCATTATGATATATCATAATCTAGGGTGTATGACAACATGTATTTAAAGTAGTATGGTAGGTAGGTACGTAGGTTTAATATCGACGAAACAAAATAGCATTTAAAACAGTCCACGAACGTAGCTGTAAGTAGTATAATATGTTATTGTTATGCTAGATCGTTACATTTCCCTATATCTGACTGTACTTTTTTATGTGTGAAACCATTATGTATGAGACTTCCGAAACTCTTGTTATAAGCATTACCAATACATTAACAATCCACCAGAATAAGCATTCTTTAATAACTATTTCCTCGAGCATTAAGGACGTCCTTAACAGTGTGGAAGTTGGTCTCATTACAACTGTTTGAGACGGAATTTAATCGAAAATTCAATTCGGAACCTCTTTCTCTCGATTTAGTCTCGAACGACGAGTGACAGGGATGGAGCTAACGTAACAACTTCGATTTGCAAATTAGGGTTCAGCCCAGTATTTTCGACCATTGCTTTTAAATGTTGCTGCGAGATTTAAGGCCGGCACAGATGGACAGCATTTTAACTGCAAATTTGAAGTGCACTTGACGAACGTACGTTTTGATGCAGTTACGTCAACTGTATCAGAACTGCACTAGAACTGCCATTTTGCAGTCCGTCTGTACCGGCCCTTAGGTCATAACAGTGCGCTTTTAACGCTTATAGGGCAATATGGCCGCACGAACACGAAACGATTTAACGTGACGGATATAATTTACTCGTGCTCAGATTACAAACGTTTACGTTATAACTCAAGTCAATTAGATACATACAGCAACTTAAACACACAGAAGTTAGGTATTTTCGCTATAATAATAGCACCTTGCATTAATATTATGACTTCAACAAACAGGTTAAAGCTCTTCATATTCTTGGCCATCATCTACCAATGTGATGAGCTCTGGGTAATGTCTAAATGAGAGTAAGATTTATGATAATTATAATGTCAAACTTAAGACTGCACCGAGCAAATGTCGAGCGTCCAGTGGCGCCCTCATTCGTTGTACTGAACCAAAGAATTTCCTTGCAATCAGACGATACGTTTTTGTAGCGCAAGTAAAAACAGAATTTATGGGATACGTGACACACTTTAATAACAATTACCCTTTGAGTAGTCAGCTTAACGGGAAAAAGTGGCCACTTTTTTCCGTTAAGTTGATAACTCGAAGGTGAATTGTTATTAAACTATATGTGATATACTCTATTAGTTGTGTTTTCATTTGTAGTACCTACTAAAAATTACCGACCAATTTTAAGAAAATACTTTAGTTTATTAGAAAAAACAATAATAGTAATGGGGGCGCCCCTATACATCTGGCGTACGCTAGGCGTAGTCTTAAGACTGACAGCACAGTAAACGCCGACCGTCCAGTGGCGCCCTCAGTACTATCAAGGTGTTTTATAATAAATTTATATTAAACTAAAGTACTTAAGTACTTATTGTCTGGAAACCGAAGTGGTTTTTATTGTGCAAATAAATACCCAATTTATATGGTACATGAGATAATTTAAAAACAATTGACCTATGAGCTACGAGCGAGTAGCTTATCCACCTGATTCCGTTAAGTTGACTCCACGATGGTTAAATGTTATTAATAGTGGAATGTTCAACAAGGGACTAAAATAAGCCATAATGACACGAGATGTTTATTTTATTCTATTTTACTATTTTTACTATTATAATTTAATTCTATTTCTGACGATCTCAATGTAACTGCATATAATTTGACATGTAATGTAATTTATACTGTGTTATATTGAGTAATAAAATCCGAATCTGAATCTGAATCTGATGTTTAGCCACCCAAGCGGAGCGAGGAGCGAGCTTTAGTCCCGATATGCAGGGGGGTGATTCTCTCAAGAAGCAAAGGTGAACGAATGGACGAGTGATCTTCAAGCGGCGAGATTAAGTAGTCCGGTCAGTGCGAACAAAACACATTGTAGCGCGTGCATTTTCAATTAAGCAGCCTTATACGTTCGACCCATCGGCAGGAACCATGCTGCTAAATTGAAAATGCACGCGCTACAATGTGTTTTGTTCGCACTGACGGGACTACTTAATCTCGCCGCTTGGACATCACTCGTGCATTCGTTCACCTTTGCTTCTTGAGAGAATCACACCCCAAACTTAAGTAACAGGGAAAGGCCGCGGAGAGCTAGAGTCGCTCCACTTTTGTTACCAAGGTTGATAAAAAGGGGGTTCCTTGTTTTACCATAGTATCGTTTGTCCTAAAGTCATAACACTTTTGTCATAATGGATGTTAGCCATAATGTTCAGTACTCATAATGATTTATTCCATAATGTATAGATAGTCGTAAAGCATTTTAGTCATACATGTGTTCGCCATAATCTCTAATGTCCTAATTTTGTTAGTCTTAAACACGTGACACCTAAATTAGTAAGATAATATCGATTGTCCTAACAGGACCGAATCTGTCAACCCCGATTCCACGTGGTCATGTATCTGCCCTACCCCTAGAGTGTATATAAAAACCCGGAGGCACGGAGGGAGGGCAGCGCCCGCCCGCTGTAACCAAACGCAGACACCGTTGGCGAGCACTGGTGTCAGCGTTTGGGTACGCAAGGGCGGACGTGATGCACTTCCCGCAGTGCCGGAGCAGTCGCATATTGTAAACTGTAATTATCATTACTTCAATTTATGCCAATGTGCAGGATGCTAAAACCAAACTATAAGGAAGCCTACGAAAACGCACACATACTGTTATGTGTAGTACACATTGTCATGTTATCAGTAGGCCAAATGCTAATTAGGAGCCAACACGTTATGGCAAGTGAAATTAGGATTACAAACGTTATGGTAAAAATTAAAAAGCCCAAGTTAATCATTAGGACAAACGATTATTAGGAACAAAAACACTATGTCAAGATAAAATAGGTCGATAAACATTAAGTCAAGTAATCGTTAGGATAAACGATTATTATTACCACGAACATTATGGCAAGTGACATTAGGATTACAAACGTTATGAGAAAACATAGGGAGCCGACAAAAATTGTCAATTTATAGGTAATTGTGATTTAGTCATTGATTGAATCAATGGATAAGATTCTTAAATGATACCCGGAAAATAAGTGCTATTTGTAATGACGAGTATTTTTTCGGTAACACCAAAGCGGGGGTGGCTCGAACGCTCCGCGGCCTTACGCAACAATTTCAGAGCTTGAGAAGTGAAAATAATGTTATATATACCCTATACATTGTGTATTCATCTGTGCAAGAAAAAAACTTTTCGATTTTAACACAATACGTTGACCCAGTTTTAAGGAAAAATAAAATTCAGAATGACATAGGTACCTAATTATTTTTTTAAATAAAACACCATGTATAATGAAATGCTGTAAGTAATCTACTATCAACAGTGACGGATTAAGCAAGCGCGGGCCCGTAGCAAATTGTATAAAGAGGCTATTGGTTTGTTTTAAGCTATTCCTAAGTTTAGGATGCTAAATAAAATAGAACCGGGTAGAAATACCTATGTAGTTATCACTGTTATCAGGGAGCCGTAGGTACGCGGGGCCCGTAGCATTTGCTACTGTTGCTACGTGGCTAATCCGGCACTGACTATCAACAAATCGTAGCCACGTATGCTGTCTTTAAGATCGGCGCCTTGTAAGCTTCAAGAATAGGTATTTCCAGTAACAGTCTCGTTTTTACATTGATCGAAAATGGCCTAACATGAGTATAATAGTCGGCTTTACTTAAAATACCAGAAAGGTAAATTAAGCACAAACCTTACACAATTTTACAATCTTAGGGTGTTACCACACTCATCAAAAAAGTCGTTCCAATTTATTGAAGTAAAGGCTAAAAGTTAAGGCAGGTTTAGACATTAGACAGGGTCAACTATTGACTCCAAATTCGAGCTAAGTCAGTACTCGATACTAACATACTTACTGCAAATTGATTTGGATTTACCTTTAGCAAACGATCAGCGCCAATTGAACATGGAACGTCATTAGTCGGATCAGCGTGGTAGCACGTTAGATGAGCCGCATATTATTATAAATAATTGGTTTATTTGTAACGGCAGGCACCTATGTGTGAGATTATTACTATAATATATTTCAAGTATGACTGTAAAAAGGCAAAATTTTAGTTACTTAGTAAAAATACCTGTTAAATCCCTCTCAGTTTATCTGGGTATCCACTAGAAGCACCCTCTTGTACAGACGACTTCCTGTTCCGAGGGAGTTTCCAGTGGGGACGCGATTACACAATATGATACAAACTTCACTTTTTTTAAATATACTTTCAAATTTCATAGTTACAACTGAATATTGATTTCCATAACATCAATTGACTTTTTGTAGAATGGGTTTAACTTTGTTTCATTGGTCACAATAACATTACATTAAACACGTTGTTATGTACCTCCTACAGTAACACGACATATATTTTTACACTTATACCGACATGCATAAATTAGAACCAAAACAACAAACGGTCAAATAAGTTAATAAAACAAACAAAACCAAGCAAAAACATACCTATCCAAGAAAACAACTCACAAGAAGAAATAAAATCCAAGATATTGCTTTTATCATTGATACTACGATAGAGGCTAAGTACCTATTTGGTTATATTGATATACCTACTTTATTCGCGATGACGCAAAGCAGATAGCATTAATTTGCATTTGTATAAGTTCGTAGTACAAAATTACTTTCCCAATTAAATAAATGTAAACGACGTTTTATCTTGGAAGGTACAAAGTAGGTACAGTCACAAGATTTAATTTGATACCCACCTTAGGTCCAAAGTCAATCTGACATTCTACAACAATAAGGCTGAGTTTCCTAAAAGTTACAAATGACTTGACATCTCTAATGACATTGACGACTTCAAGCATATTTTTCTTGAAATGGGTCCCAAATTAACGCTCGCGACCGTACCTATGTAAACTGTACACTACAGTTCTTATTTATTAAATTCAAAATATATATTTTAGATTTTACACATTAACGTACTTAAGTATGAAAATACTTTATTGCAGGACACAAATAATTTGTGCTGTCCTAGAAACTTTCGCCCTGGTTTCAATCCTTTACGTCAATATAATATCTTAGTGTGTATTTGAAATCTTCAGTAAATGGACATAGGTAAGTGTTGGAGGTAGGTACACTACATAATATATAAAAAGGGTAATGTTATATAAAACGTTGGAACCGAACATTTGTAGTACTTTTAACAGTTATAAACAATGATCTATAATATCAACAAGACCCATAAATCAACGAACTTTAAGTTTAAACACTAGTTAGACACATCACTCAAACGAAACCCAAGGCGGCGATTTTTTCACTTCGACTCAGGCCACACCATACTGAAACAGTGAGACTAGGTACTTTGTTGTATAGCTTGGTAAAATCTGGACATTGTTCAGACTAGGTAGGTACGCCTACGTGTTTCCGTGTTCTTAACCCCGGTGCGTATAGCATCCGAACTACACGGATCTGTAGCTACAAATACGTCCGTGTTTCACCGGGAAACCGAATACCTGTGCGGGTGGACGTAATAATTGCCGACCGGTATTACCCGTCCGTGACATTTTGAGGCAGACAAAGACAGTTGTCTATCGACAACACAACATTGCTAGGCCCACTAATTGTAAATCTACAATATATTCAGAAACCACAATTGATACCCGTCTACCTTCATTCTGTCATTCAGCAACGGTCTGGCAAGTACAACCCGTTGAGGGTGGGTAACAATAAAAAATGGCCAGGAAATTGAGATACGTTATCCATGTCCGGACAAAATGGGAAAAGGGCTATAAAGCGTTCGGAAAGGGCTATAAACATGTGTCGTGGTAGCACGGAAACGGATACCCAACAAGTCTACACGAAACCCGGACACGATTGCGAGCCCTGATAGGTACTTTATATTGGCAAATCATTATTTTTTTTACCGCCACAATTTATCCATAAATTTAGACATACAACGTTTTTGCCCGGTTAAGGACAGGTTGGAGCTTAAATATTTTCAAGTGCAACCGCCACAATTTGTTACAGAGTATAATAAAAAAAACAGCACTTTAAAATATTAACTTTTTTACATAAGTATTTTTTGCCATGCTTACGAGAATCTTTACTCAGGATGTGAGTGATGTGCCTTACTTTTACAAACTAATTTTTAAAATGAGCTTGTTTCGTATGAACATATCAGTGAGCCTGTTCAAATACTACTTTCGAGTACTATCATCTTAAGACTTCAAATTGTTTTATTACATTCAACATTAAAATGTTTAAATAAATACAGTGCGCGGAGAATTAAAGTAGGTACCTGCATCCAATTCTATGCGGATGGAGACACATGCAAACAATTATGCTATTACTGCACTGATAGTACTCGAATTTAGCTACAACTTTTAACATTTCTACAATGTTTACCCGACTGCCCAAGATGGAGGGTAATGTTTTTTGGTAACAGTAATTGCCATAAAGGCCATTGTAGTTTCTCTTACTTCTCTCAATGTCATCATTAAATCTGCTTGTATTCTAAAAGGTACTAGTTAAATAACACTTGATATTAGAATTTATGACTTTCATTTGTTAATATTTTTACAGTCTTGAAATTTGTACAAGCATCCTTTCATTTTGTCCTTACTTTATATACACAGCTGTAGTTAAACTTGGATTATTCTAGTTCTCAATTAACAATTACCCATTCTATACAACAATTCCGCTTTTCCCTAATCACAAAAATACTCAAACCATATTTTTATTCCATAAAAAATAGACATCTGATTTAATTACCACATTCCCCACAAGGAAGCATTCATAATAATTTAATAAACAACGATAACAATTCAATAGATTTCTATTTTTTATATGTACGAGCTTTCAACAGTCTGATGTTAATGATTATTCCTACCTATTAATGTACAAAGCACAGGTAACATCTAACTGTAACATAATTACAATATAAATGAAGTATCAAACCTAAACAGACTTACTTAGTTAGATTGCAACATGTGAATATACCAAAATGAATAGGTACAAATTAATAATAGCTTTTGCTAATCAGCCAAAGGAATATCTAATTGCACGTTGGACAAAAGTAATGAGAGTAGGGTTACAATCAAATTTACAACATATATGATTCAGCAGGATGGCAAACACAGATCCAACAATATTTAATTGAATAGCTAACTGCAGATACTTGAATTGTGCTTTTCCAATGCAGAATCAGAATAGTGTTATTATTATTATCAAACAGTAAAGTTTCCCAGCTGGCACTGTGAAGTATATTTAGTGCACCATAAAAACAGCCAATATGTGGTATGATTAAGAGAAGTTAAGTTTAGGTAAATATCTTTTGAATTCAAACTCTTAATATAATGTTTCAAGAAAAAAAAGTTTCATAGGACAACCAGACTTCACACCTTATTCATAAATAAAGATGTTGATTTACATAAATATGTATTAATTGAGTATGTGAAATAATTCAAAATATGGCTATCAACCTACTAAAGTTATTATGTAATTAATTACTGATGGAATTATGTGTTGGATCAAAAACACAAATAAATACATATTATAATAGTAAAGGTTTGAAGAACATCAACAAAACACAAGCAATTCCATAACAAATAAATAACATTAGTAGCAAACAACTCTCACCAGCAGACTACAACCCACCCATTAAACCAATGACAATTATCTAAATGTCACTACAATCACAGAGATTATCATGAGCTTGTCAAATCATACATTGGATCAAACAGAGTGGCCTTGGGACTGGTGTCTTTGCCCCCACTGACTAGAAGGTCCCTGTGCAGAGTTACCTTGTTGCATCCAAGAGAGGAAGTTAGGTGGAGCCTGTGGTGCTGATGACCCTGGACCAGCAAAGGCACCTTGCTCTGACCCTCCCGACGGTATGTTGTTGATGAGTCCCCAGCCCGCTGCCTGATTCAACGCAGCTGCTACCAAAGCTTGGTTGACTGGAAGTCCACTCATACCAAGTGGCATGTTTCCTCCTTGACCTTGTCCACCACCCCCCGCCACTCCAGTCTGCCCATGTTGCCCAGACATGCCCAGTGCTTGCATATTCACCATATCCATGCTGCGGTTGCTCCATGAGTTGTTGTTAGACGCAGAGTGCATGTGACCCTCTTCATAGTTTCTACTAGGTAAGTTGCGTTGATTAGAGCCGCTTTTGTTTTGCTTTGGAGATGCATTTGACACATTCACTGAAACACCTTTTATAATATGATCTTGCCCACACAAACTTTGGGCTACTTCTGGATCCAAAAATGTAATGAAACTAAACGCTCTAAACGGCTTTGGAATAAATACATCTGTCACTTCCCCAAACTGAGAGAAGTACTCTCGCAAGTCGTTAGCAGTTAATTCTTCAGTGCAGCGGCCAACAAACACCTTACAGGGCATAGAATTTACTGAGCCCTCCTTTGAATTCGGTATTCGCACATCACACCAGCGCCCATCTATCATATGTCTTTGAGCTAACACCCTCATCTGAGAATTGTATGAAGCAAAACGTATGAAAGCAAACCCTTTGGACATGCCAGTCTTGGCGTCCCTTTTCAATTGTGCCATTAGAACTTCACCAAATTTTTCAAAGTACTCCCTCACAGTTATCTCAGTAGCTTTCCATGGCAGCCCTAATACTATTAGATCAGAGCAAAGGTTATCATTTCTCTTGTTCTTGATTGAAGAAGTATCAGAGTTTTCCCCCGATTTACGTTTGTTTTCTTTAGGAAAACTGCAAATATACAAGTGATTGCCCCAGCTTTCAGGAGGTGGATAGAGTCTACCATCTCTTAATCTAATTCCTCGATTGTTTTTTGTTTCCGGGTGTCGATACCTGAGGCCGCAGCAGCCAGGAAACTGCGCAGACACTGTTGTTAACATCAGCGTACCATCTTCTTCGAGTGGCAGTTCTATGGGCTCTTCATTTTCATCTTCGGCCACGGGTAAGTACTCGAAGGACATTATATCTTACTCATGAACAATAATATTGTTAAAAATAAACCTTTAAATATGGATATTATACTTATCACTATACAAATGTACAAGTTTTAAATTCCTAAATATATAAATAATCACATTTATATTTAATTAAAACGTCACCTACGGGTTCAGAACCCATTGCAGGTTGAAAACATAGTTTGACGTAACGTGTTTGATCTATTTCCGAGGTGTACGCAAGGAAATTTCAACGAGAAATACAGATCAAGAATATCTAAGCGAAGTATAATTTGCCATAGACAATCTATAATGGCTATAGACTTAGAAAGTTGACATATGCAAAAAACCGGTCAAGTGCGAGTCAGATTCTAGCACCGAGGGTTACTCACACGTCTTCATCATCATCATCATCAGCGTGTATTCGCCCACCGTTGGGCATACGCCTCTCCAATTTTCCTCCAACCAGAACGGTTCCCCGTTTCCCTTGTCCACACGTCTTATTAATCTATTATTAATTTTATTCATTTACTTAAAAAAAAAAACAATATTAGGTAGAACTTCATTAAGTAACTTAATGAAGTTCTGCTGCTGCTTGCAAAAATCATCATACGGGAAATATCTACACTTTCTAGATCCCTTAACAACTTCCAGTCCTGCATTCTTGTCGATAGACTAGACCTCTCCGAGCGAATGGATAAAGAACAAACCCACATCCATTTGATTTTCACATCACCTATCGGAAAAGGGACTTTTCTTTTCCAAGACCCTAATTTTGAAAATTGAAGGTCGAAGTTACTCTCCATCTCTGTCACTCGTTATTCGAGACTAAATCGAGAGAACTTAGATTTTCGAAGTAGGGCCTCTGCTATCTAGGAGGGATCAAAGTGGCACTGTCTTTTCAAGGACATTTTGTTGCCAATATAAAATATAAATACAATTAAATATGAAAATAGTATGTACAGAATATAATTTATTTTTTTACATTCAAGTACGCATACTATTTGTTTCATCATTAAGATCTTTTATTTTCCTCATAGGTGATGTGCAAAGCAGTATGTGTCACACGGTAGCAAAAATATTTTCACCTTGGGCGTTAACACTTGAATACCTCACTACGCTCAGGATTCTATTTTAGAAATCCATCAACTATAGAATCCTTCCCGTCGTTCAGGATTCAATGTTCGCCCTCGCCGTAAATAGATATCAATTTGCTCCCTCGTGACACAATCTACTATTGCAGGTTCAAAGCGGCTTCAGAAAACCATTGGTGTACGCAATCTTAAACGGCCACGCAATCTTAAAATCTCACGGCCTGCAAGTAAGCGGCCTGTAAGTGTGAAGCCGTCTTACATTTTTCGCGATTAATCGCGTATTGTTCCCCGATTTTTGACAGTTTTTTCTCTCGCATCAAAGGGACCGCGAACTTCACTATGAAATTACTGTAAACTACCAGGTAGACCATGACTCAACACTCGTAGTAGGTAGTTACTACCTACTACGAGTGTTGAGTCATGGTTTATCACGCCGCGAAGAATCGCAAATTCGCACCGCGAAATATTGCCGTGATCCGCGAGCTGAGTATGGGAGCGTTTTACACATAGTTGCGATAATAAGGCTATAATTAAATATAACTTTGGAAATTTATGCTTGCACATGTATTTTGTATTCCAATAATATTTTCTTCCTTTTATACTATACGTGCACACATGTTATAAATAATAAAACAAATAAACAGTATATTAGGTCCATTCCCTCTCTCGCTTTAGGGGAGTTTCAAAAAAATAGCACACCCCTGATTTTAGCATGTCCTTCATATTCATCTTTTTTTTCTGAAATCTGAGTAGCAAATTTTAAAGTTTTGATGACTGAACATTGCACATATATATATATTTAAACCCTTTGTAAACTTATAAACGATTTAAAATAAAAGTATATTTATAATTTAGTAGTTTTTTTACCAAGAACCCCCCTAATTTTGTTATGTCCCCGCCATGTTTTCAAAACTTCAGATCGAATTATTCGTGTTTTATGAACTAGAAACCTGCAACTATTTCGATGTTTTAAGTAGAAAATACTTTGTTTTATACGACAAACAAATTTTTTTTAGGTCAATATAATGAAAAGTTATTAAAATAAAAATAAAACGTCGGTCCCCGAATTTTGGCATTTCCGGACATGTCGGTTTTGTTACATCAATAACTCCCTAAAATATTTCTACCAACTATCATTTTTCTTTTTAAATGGCAGCACTGAACTTCATACAGTGTAACCGTTTTTTAAAACCAAACGTCAGTCGTCTATTTATTGTCATGGAGAGCACGTGAGTCGACGAGTTGGACTTGTAAAGAAACTGACTGTCAGGTTTGTGATTATGTATTTTATTATATACTTCTTTATTTGTTAATGGATGGTCTTTAAACAAAACCCGCTTTTTATACGATTTGTTTGATGTATAAATGTAACCTGTCGGAAAAATCATTCGCCGACTATATTTTTTTTAATTTAATTTGGGTACACTGTGTTACTTCGGTTTTGTTACTACAGGTACGGTAACATATAGACGGACCGGGAAAGTAACAAAACCGACCGCATAAAGCTTAGATCACATGATTATTACCCGACTACGGCGTTACCCAAATCAGGGTTATGTATTTGAGGTGTATGTTGTAGTATTAACTATATTTAAAAATCTAATTTCAATAGGTACTTACGTTTAAAAATGGTTTCTATTTGTTCGGCTGAGTTCATATTTAAACCGAAAGGAGTGTTTTTAGTGTTTGTATGTTCGTATCTGGGGCAACCTGTTACCTAAACTTATTTTGCGGGAGTAATGTTGAGAATTAATATAAAATAACTCTATAGGTATTGATATTTTTCGGTCGTAAAAAGAATAGAACGAAAAAAAATACCTGTAGTAGACATTGTATCCTCAAGCTTCAAAACTACAGTGTCAAATAAACAAGTACTCAAATTAAGTCATGAAAAATTAATACGGTACTCAATTAAAGTTCTGTTACTTACCAAGTTTTTATAGTAGCATCGATAAACTAGTTTTTATAGTTCGTCAATGATAGTAGGTACTTACCTATTCCTATAGGTACCCGTAAAGCCAACTTTGTGTGATAAGTTTCACTATGTACCTTTACATGGCTGATCTCATGAGTACAAAGTACTCATTTTATACTAATAATAATAACAATGTATAATTATTAACAGTGGTCAGAATAGGTAGGTGCTATCCTACATTGCTGCATATCACTATTTACCTATTTCGATCACTAGTGAAATGATTAAGGAATCAAACTTCAAAAATTCACTATGATAAATATATCAGTACAATTATATCTAAGGAGTGATAGTGAAATTTAGTAGTTGGATTCCTTAATCTGAAGAAGGACTTGATTATTTGTAATACGATACTAAATAAAAAAAATCTTTTTTTTATAAACACTAAAAACCATTCCGTGCACATGGTGTATTTCAGATCATGTAAACCACGCTTTAGAGTTTTGTTACTGTCGGATTTGTTACTGTCCCTAAAAATAATTAAAGACTTTAAAGAGTTTTCTTCTCCATATTTTCACTTATTTAAGGAAAGTTTGTTTTAAATTAAAATAAAATGTGTTTAAATCGTCCTAATTCCTTTTTAAGTACATTGTTGTTTATTTTTAAGTCGTAAAAGTAAAAATAAGATAAGCTTTGGGACCGACGGTAACAAATCCGAAAGTAAATATTTTTTAGATTTAGTTTTGTTAATTTCTGTGGATTACTGAATTATTTAGGGAATTTTGATATCATTGTCATTTCAAATAATAAATCGGAGTTGTTGAATTCATCATAGTTTTATTTATATTTAACCTACACTGTGGTAACAAAACCGACGGAAATTAATTTCTTCCTCTCATTGTTTTAAGTTTTTCTCGATAAACAGCATTCTAAATTAAATATCATATTAATTTTATGAATAAAGACAATATAAGTATTCAAATACAGTTTTTAAAAATACCCTAAAGTAAAGTAATTTTTTGGACAGCTTTTTTATTAGGGTGTGCTTGTTTTTTTGAAACTCCCCTTTAGTGAAAAATGATAGAAACAAAGATAGAAATATTGTGTTGGAAATATAATGCCCATCTGACGTCCGTTTGACTGTTCTAAAATGGTTTGTCTATGAGTCATATAAATTTGAAATGTTTGCCCGATCGAAAAACGCCTGTGGTCTAAACCCAAGAAATGTGAAATAGTGGTTGTATTGTTTTAAATAATTACATTTTGTTCTAAAGTAGTAGTTTAGGTGATGCAAAAGCTTGTATAAACATTTTGTTTCTTTCAAAATAACCTGTGTGGATTCCAGTAATCATTTCAAGATACCTAACCTCAGCGGGTTAGCATTCAAAACTTCGCAATTATTGTTCTTAAGATGGATTATGTTTTATCAGGGGTTGTTGAATAAATCGTAAATATGTTGTTGTTTTTACATTAAAATACGCTTGCTATGGATGATGAGTGTAAGGAATACAAAAGAGGTAAACCACAACAAAAACTATATAAACCTGGTAGTGGACCGTTGCGGCGATCTGGTAATGGTTTTGATAAAATGGACTCATATGAAGTAGAAAACGGGCCTAAAAGTCGAAGTCATTACGGATCTCATAATTCTGTAAACGACTTAGATATTAATGTTATAAACCGTCATAAAAAACCTGAACAACAATTGTATGTGCCTAAGTCCAGTCAAGACATGGACCGACCGACGAGAGCACCAATGCGGTGCGAGAATAACTCTAGTCAGCACATGAACAGAAGGACGTCTAACAAACATGACAATAAACATAACTATGGTGGGTCAGGCTCAGCGTCTAGGGGGCTCCCAAGAAGGGACAGATCATTTGCAGAGTATCAAAGTAAAGAAGGTGCAACCAATGATATTAATTTTAATCGACACTACAGACAGGTTTCTGAACCTAGGGCTAATTCACCTACTCATGCAAATTCCGAGTCCAAAAGCATAAATAGGAACCGAGATAGTAGAAGCATGGAGACTTCAGCAGGACGTCAAGGTTCCTCTTCTAGTACAGGATCTAAACCACCATCAGGGAGACGAAATTCTGCTGGATATCCTATAGATTCCACAAGACACACCAAGCACATGGTGAATTTAGACAATTTGCCACCAAGGCTTAGGAAAAAGTTTTTGGAGCAGTCTGGTCACCATAGCTTTGACAGCGTGGATCAAAAAAGTAACCAATATTTAAATTACTCCATCCAACCTAATTATGGCCAAGGTCAGTACACCAACACCAATTCAAATTGGTCTCAGACTCTACCATCGCGAGGCCGCGGCCGTCTGAGGGACAATGACTCCTTTGACCGTGAAAAGTTCCTTAACTCTTATTTAAAGAACTACCAAGCACAACCTTCTCAAAGGTCAACACCAAGTAATTCTTATTTAAACTTATGCGAGCCCAATGCAACTGAGCGAGTACAACACAGTGAGATTGATGAAACACAAAGTCAGAAGAAAGATGATTATGGTAAAGTCAAACTTTATTACACTTATTTGCTGTACAACAGCAAACAATTATAGTTTATATAATTTTGCCATGTTTTATATAAGGTTAATTTTTATTGTCAAGTATTTGACATGACTCAATTTGGCTTGTTTCATATGATATACAGTGTGTTACCAGTATGCGGGCATTTATTAAAACTGCCGATAATATGCTGCTTTAGCAATTGTTTGCAAGTATTATCAATTAAAAAAATAATTAAAATAACTTCACAATTATTTTTCTTAGATACTGTCCATTTTTAATGTAGTGCATGTGCTGCGTGTTCATCGTTATCAGTATCGCTGTTGCTTGGTACAAGGCACGTCGTGGTACGGGGGCAAATCATAAATAATCAAAGTATCCGTCGACTGTCATTTGCACTTGTCAATTTGCTGTGCTTTACATTGCTGGCAATTAAAATTTTGTTAGAAAGTTAACAAAGCCTGAAAATATGTTTATTAATTAAATTAATGTCATAGTTACGTTACAGATATACGTTATTTTAACCTACTTTAAAAAAAGCCCGGGTGCTGGTAACACACTGTATATATTTTCTAAATAATACTTCAGATGATGATAAACACTATAGAAGAAGGTTATTAAATTATTTTAAAGTCACAAGCTGTCTAGGGTCGGAAGAAGCTTACCACAGCTGAGTGTTATCATTGTGAATGTCAGTAAAATACTCTTTAATTTATGAAAGAAATCAAAATATGTCTTAGCTTAGAAAATATTTTGCATGCATACAGTGGCATACACTAGACTGTAAGAGATCATTTATTTTACTTTCTGCAAAAGTGACTTGTGTAAGGCTACATAAGATTTCAGTACAATCACAACCACTAATTTATTATTTAATTTACAGCACAGCAAAATGGGATAGTAAAGTTAACAAATGAAGCTACAATTAACCATAATGAAGATCTGAAGCAGCATTCAGACTTGCGAGAAAACACTGAAGCTGTTTCTCATAGTTCATCAAACCTCTTGGATATGACTAATCTGGTAAGATTTACACTGTCTTCAATGTTTTTAAAAACCTGTGTTATACCTTTCTATGTTATTTTAAGTATATCCATAGGTAGACTTTCTTAAACTTAGTTAATTAAAGTTCGGTGTTGTGTAGTGCACAAGATACATTGCATAGGGCGTAACTTATTACTTGTGCTTGTTGTATAAAACATTTTTTAGGGTTATGTTTGTATGTAGTGTGTATATGTATGAATCAAATGGTAGGGGTATTTTTGGATTGGTTCTAACTCAAGGAATATCATATACTATATTTTAACTTTAAACTCAATTCTTATGCTGCAGAGGTACTGTCAATATTAAACACTAGCTTCTGCCAGCGACTTTGCCCGTGCACAATTCATTTATTTTTGTGATCCCATGGTAAGCAGTCATTTTTCTCCGATAAAAAGTAGCCTTCTCAGGGATAATGTGTACGTACCATTCTAATGGAGAAAGAATTTTTAAAATTGGTGCTTTATTTTTCGAGTTTAGGTGTTAACTAATTCAAAGGGGTTAGCCCTAACGTTTAGGTAATTCAATCATAGGGTTGCAACATCAATTGGGTAATTAATCATCCTTGATTAATCAAATGACAGGGTTTTCCGGTCCCTGATCCATACTAATATTGTAAATATGAAAGTGACTCTGTCTGTATGTTACGCTTTCACGTATAAACCGCTGAACCGATTTAGATGATCTTTCATATGATGATAGTTTGAGTCCTTGTTAAAGACTAGAATTCAGTTTTTTTAAAAGGCTACATTTCCCACACTAGTTCATTTTCTATATCGCTATAGATAGACCTTCATAAAAAATTTAATCTAACAATTATGTTCATGTTTTAGGATTGGACAGAAGAAGTAGAAAAAAATATTAAACTAGATGATCAGTGTGATACTTCTACTAGTTTTACTCAGAGTGTGCAATCAGCAACTGTGTCACAGGAAACGAAACCTAGTGAGCCTCGGGAGTCGAAAAGAAAATCTCGGCATAGGGATAAGAGGTAAATAGATGAGACTGAGAGCATGAACTATGCTCGCAATGTCAATAGTCGAATATATTTCATATAAAGTTTTTGTCATCAATGCTATTAATTGACTTAGAAATATTTTTGTTTATATTATCCTGCACTTAATACTTTATTTGCAATAAGTCATTATTATTTGTTATAAGCTTATAAGTTATAACCTTTTTTTGAGCATAATTTGAAGTTGCATAAAATTTCAAGTCTTCAAGCTTCAATTGTTATTTGACATAAACAATGATACATAAAATTGGATCCATACCTCTCTTTGCATAAGAACAATGTATTATTTCGCAGAATATCAAAGAGCTAGCTCAGCTATCTGCATTAAATGTTAAGACCAAAATCCCCCTTCTACATCCATCTGGTTACGCTCATTAGTAATTTTGCGCGCTGCAAAGTGGAAAAAAATTAATTGTATTTTTTTCGTTTCTATACTAAATTTGTGCTGGATTTTCTTTTTGTGGGGTACTCGAAAAAACTGCACAAAGTAAGTATAGAAAGCCTGAAGCCTTAATGGGTTCTAGTTGCTAAAACAATTAATACAACATGCACCTCACATGTATACTTGTATGTATGTAAACTGTTTATTGCACAAAAGAAAAAATTACAATTAATATGTACATAAACTTAAGATAAAGCGTACAATACTTGTCTTATTGTGACTTCAAAATGCCATGGCGCGTTTGGGTGAGTATTCCGGCGTTCCAACCGCCGTCATTATTCTCTTCAACGCATTGACGAAAATAATGATAGCTACCAGCAACTTTTGATGTCTAAATCAGTGGACCCGGGGGTAGTATCCATGCCATTTAAAATAACAAGGAAGTTATTAAGTTTATATTGTATAATATGCGAAAATAATAATGACGGCGGTTGAAACGCCAAATATTCACCCGTTTACATAAGATGGTGATGCTTTGCGATATGATCTTCGTCGATTCATTAATAAACCGTTACTATAGTTTCGCGCTTACATTATTCGGTTTGGTCTAGTGGCTAAACTTTTTTTTTAGAAAGACTTAAATATTTAAATATTTTGCGCAAATACATTATGGCATAATTATATTATAAAAAAAAATATGCTTACAAAATTATAACATTTTGATTACTATCCGTATTGATAATTATGGCAATGCCTGCAATTTAATGTGAACTTAATTTACGTAAGTGAATATTACCACTATGATTTTAATAACTAAGTTTTTTGTTGTAGAAGTTCAAGTAGAGGGCAAATAAATGCTGAAAAAAAGACAGAAAGGAATAGAAAGGATAGTAATGTTAGCATACAACATGACTCAATATCATCTAGTTTGAAACAGAGAGATAGAGAGAGAAGGGATAGCTATAAAAGTAATCGCTCGTCAACTATTGGTAACAGTCGAGATGATTTGCATTTGGATCATTGGAGATCACTGCGTTCGTTCAGCAGAGAACAAAGCACTGAAGGGTATGTAATTTCACAGATTTTTTTAAATAGATTATTTTATTTTTACTTTTTTAGTATAAATAACAAAGTACACTTTGTTTTAGTCGGATAGTCTCACAGTGCAATAGCAGAGACGTTTCCGCTCATCGCG